>PITB01036598.1:0-11434 GCA_004024585.1 Paradoxurus hermaphroditus | reverse complement strand
GGACGGGGGAGGAGGGAGGGGAGGGAGGAGAGGCGGGGTGGGGGGGAGGGGAGACTGGGTGTGGCTAGATTCTGGAAGGTGGGGTTAGAAGCAGCTATCCGAGATGAGAGCCGAGAGGGAGGTGACTTGATTGGTGACTGGTCCTAACCCTCTTCAGAAGACCTTTGGATCTTAGCTGATTCTGAGTACTTCTTCCCACCTGTAGGTCCCCGCAGTGATTTTGCTGGACACAGTGTGCGCTTGGCCAGTTGGCCGGATTTTTTTTCTTCTCCCCGAGGTATTAATTAACCGGCTTTCCTCGCGCTCAGCCCCGCCCGGGTCAGGAGAGCGCGCTGGCTGGGTGTAGTAGTTCACGAAGTGACCGCGAGGTGGAGCTGGAGAGGCGAGGAACCTGTCTCTAGGCTTCGGTTTTTGTTTACTTCCTAGTGAATATAAAATGCTTGTAGAAAAATGCCCCTTACACATTCACTTCAATGAATTCTCACAAACTGAGCAAATGATCATGACCAGCAGTCATTCATCTCAAGAGGCAGAATGTGACCAACACCTCGGGAGCCTCGCTGGTGCCCTCTTCCACCGACTCTGCCCTCTGAGGGCTAAGATCACTACTGTCCAGACTCATAGAGCCTTCTGTTCATTCATCTTTCTTGCTTTGTCATTTGCACTCATGGGATCACACAGAATGTGCTCCTTTGGTTCCGGCCTTTTCACCCAGCATTCCTTTGTGAGCTTTATCCTTGTCGTCATATGTTGTTTTTGTTTTTGTTTTTTTATGTTTATTTATTTTTTGAGAGACAGAGTGTGAGCAGGGGAGGGGCACAGAGAGAGAGACACACACACACAGGATCCGAAGCAGGCTCCAGGCTCCGAGCTGTTGGCACAGAGCCCCACGCGGGGCTGGAACTCATGAACCATGAGATCATGGCCTGAGCCGAAGTCAGACACTTAACCGACTGAGCCACCCAGGTACCCCTGTTTTATTATTATTTTTTTTATCAAGTAAATGCTTCCCTCAAAGAGGGGCTCGAAGTCACAACCCTGAGATGAAGAGTCACATGCTCCACTGACCGAGCCACCCAGGCGCCCCTGCAGTTGCATTTTTGAGTGAACACAGTTCATTATGGTTTTGTAGCTCCCACATCACTTGTCCTTTCTACTGTTGATGGGCACTTGGGGGATTTCCGGTTTGGGGCCATTATGAATAGCGCTGTTATGAATCTTTCACTTACCTTTTGACAGAGATTATAGATATTTCTGTGGGGTGTGTACCTGTGAATGAGATTGTTGGACCTTTGGTTATATAAATATCTGTTTAGCGTTAGCAGCTCCTGCCAAGATGCCTCCGAGGCATTTGAGCTGATTTACGTGCCCGTTGGTGGTGCAACGCGTATTTTCTGTCTTTCCCATTGTAGCCATTCAAATACATTAGGCTTTTCTTTTTAAAGTGTATTTATTTTGAGAGAAAGAGAGAGAGCGGGAGAGGGACAGACAACAGAGGGAGAGGGAGAATCCCAAGCAGGCTCTGCACTGTCAGCGCAGAACCGGACGTGGGGCTCGATCCCTCGAACCACGAGATCAAGACCTAAGCCGAAATCGAGAGTCGGACGCTTAACCAACTGAGCCCCCCAGGCGTCTCTTAACAGCTTTAGTAGGCATAGCTGACATACTGTAAAATTCACCCGTTTGTATGCGTACAATTCCGTGATCTTTGAGAAATGTGTGGAGTTGTGGAGTCGCCACCGTGAACCGGTTATAGAAAATTTCCTTGACTCCAAAAAGATCTCTCGTGTCCTTTGGAGCGTGGGTTTTAACCTCCTTGTTTTCGACAGCCTTTAGGCATTTTCTTGGTTCCAGGCACTTGGCTAAGCAATATCAGTGCTTTTAAAAACCAGTAAGACCTGGTCCTTGCAGCCTAGGGAGAGACAACCCAGTTACTGTGATTCAGGGCACGCGCAGAGCACCGTGGCGTGTGCGGTGACCCAGAAAGGGTCGAGGGTTCCCGATTGCACCCGGTGGGGGTGACGGGGAAGGAGAATCAGCTTGGCCACCAACGGGGGGAAAATGGCCCTCCAAAGAAGAGCCCAGCTTTCCAGACCTTGCTTGGAGAACTTTCCCAACCAGGAGCCTGATTAGGGGACCCTGCCCTGGACACCCACAGCCTCCGGGGCTTCGGCCCAAGTCCGCCTCCCCCACTAGACCGAGGGCTCTTAAGGACGAGAGTCTTGGCTCACTTTTTCACTGTGTCTCCAGGACTTGACACAGTGTCTAGCGTACAGTAGGTGCTTGTATTAGCTTCGTGGGATGCCACAACAAAGTGCCACACACTGGGGGGCCTAGAACAACAGAAATGTATTCTTTTATGGTCCTGGAAGCTCCGAGTCAGAAGGCGTGGTGTGGGCAGGGCTCCTCTCCCTCCGAAGTCTCTAAGGCAGGATGCTTCCTTGCCTTTTTCGTTGTTGTTGTTCACAGCGACAACAAGGAAATGATTATTTGCAACACAGCCCAGTCTCCGTCCCTTGAGCACGGCATAGGGAGAGAAAAGAGTCACACTGCAAGCATCGTTTCGTCTAAGGGAGAACTTCATGCCTCCCCAAAACAGCAAGCCCGTCTCCCCCCTCCCCAGAGATCCAGGCCAGAGCCAACTGAACAGGCAAACAGGCCAGCCCAGAATGAACTTGGGCCCAGGCCTCTGCACATCTCCCCACCCCCCCCACCCGTCGAGCTTCCTGGCTGCAGCCTTCTACCCCTCCAGCCCAGCCAGGCCGACCCCGGGCTCCGGTGATCGCCGGCAGTCCGTCGTGATTCTTGGCTCCTTGTCCTTTGTGTGGGACACGAAGGCCAAAGGAAAAAAAAGTTAAATATGCTTACAACCTACAGGCCATTGAGAAGTCCTTGAGATGGGCAGAGCCACGTTCCTCTGGGGGCTCAGCTGTCTGGTTGATGACACTTTGCTAAAGACAAAAGTCAATCTCAGCTTAACGTTATCCTGCCCCCCAGGATCCTAGGGGTCTACATTACCGTATAAAAAATTCCTTGGGTGGGGGCGCCTGGGTGGCTCGGTCCGTTCAGCGTCTGGTTCTTGAATTTGGCTCAGGTGATGATCTCCTGGTTTGTGGGATGGAGCCTCACATCCGGTCCGGCTCTGCATTAAGGGCGTGGAGCCTGGGGCTCCCTCTCTCCCCTTCTCTCTGTCCCCCGCCCCCGGCTTGTGCACATGCAATCTCTCTGTCTCTCTCTCTCAAAAACAAATAACATTAAAAAAATTAAAAATAAAAGCCACGGGAGGTGGCGCTGGAGTGACTTCTTGGAGCGTGAGGACAGGGGCCCACCCTAGGGATGGGAACACAGAAAGTTTAGTCGGCCTGAATCACCGTCGGCTGTGGGGACACCATGGTAACCCCGGGCTGTCCGTGCTCAGGCTTACATGCGTAAGAGAAACCAACTTCTTTCTTTCCTTTTTTTTTTTTTTTTAAAGATTTTGTTTTTAAGTAATCTCTCCACCCAACCTGGGGCTCGAACTCACAACCCCGAGATCAAGAGTCACGTGCTCTACTGACAGAACCGGCCAGGCGGCCCTGAGGCGCCGTCTTCGATCTTGTCCAAGCATTTGTGCTTGTTTCCTGCGGCTGCTGTGACAAACGGGTGGCTTAAAGCAACACGCATTTGTCACCTCGCTGTTTTGGAGGCGGGAAGTTTGAAATCGGTAGGGCGGGGCCGGAATCAAGGAGTCACCAGGGCCTCTGTCCCTCCAGAGGCTCCAAAGGAGAATTTGGTCCTCTTGTCTTCCGGGTTCCAGCCTTCCTCTGGTTGTGACTGGATCACTCCGATCTCTGCCTCCGTCTACACACTGCCTTCTCTGTGTGCGCATCAGCTCTCTCTCTGCTTCCTGCCTACGAGGAGGAAATCCTCATCCCAAGACCCTTCACTTAATCACATCTACGAAGACTCTTTTCCCGAAGAAGGTAATACTTACAAGGTTCCGGGGATAAAGACTTGATATCGTTGGGGGCCATCGTCCAGCCAACGACGCCACTGGAATTCACGCCCCTTTGACCTAGCGCTGAAACGAAATCCCAGCAAAAAGAAAAGGAGGCATGCAAAGGAGTGTTCTGGGCACCATTACTTGTTAGAGCAAAAAAGACGGAAATGACCTCAGCGATCAGCCGATATAGGAGAACGGACCGATACCCTGCAGCACGATACCGCCGGATCTTACAGAGCAATGAAGTGATGAAATGTAGCCACTGCTGCATTTATCAACGTGGATGAATCGATCGCAAAGGTTTAGACCGAGCTCTGTGCCGGAGGCTGAGGGTCAAGAGAAAATTGGGCCACCCTTCCCCAGAGGAGTCTGCGGCCCAGTGACGGACACAGATCAAGAACTAATCACGACGGCACAGTGATTACGCCATAGCAGCGTGGCCCCCCGGACCTCTGGTCGTGCTGAAGAAGAGTCAGCCCCAACTGGGATTAGAGAAAGCTTCACCGAGAAGGATATTGAAGCATAACTAGGTTTGCACCAGGTGGGCGTGAGGGAAGGGTATTCGAAGTGGAGAGGGGGCCAAGGGCAAAGGCGTGGGGCGTGAGAAGCGAGACGGGGGAGAGGCTGCAGTCAGGGTACCGTCAGGCCCAGGCGACGGGGATCCTAACAGTAAAGAGGATTTGTGGGACTGAGCGAAATGAGCTTCAGGAGGGGTGTGATCAGGCTCTGCGATTCCGTCTGCTCTGCCCTTCTTCCTTAGAATGGCTTCTTCCCTGACTGCCAGCAGTCACCAGGGCGACTCACTCGATCCAGGGTGCCAAGGTGTTTCTGCAACCATGGGCGACGGGCCTGAGCTTGGCACCAAGTGGACCCATCTCCAAATCATCCCGGTGAGCAGCTAGTCTCTGTGTGCCGTGCACCTCCCTCCCCGACCCCAATCATCCTCCCCCCTTCTGTCCACACTGTTCTGAATCCTGGTAACTACACAGGTAAACACAGGAGCCGGTGCGATCGCAGTTTTAGGTCGAAGCACTTCTTCTTTTCACATCTGATTTCTTTTATTATGTTTTTAATGTTTATTTATTTTTGAGAGACATAGAGACAGAGGGTGAGCAAGGGAAGGGCAGAGAGAGGGGGAGACACAGAATCTGAAGCAGGCTCCAGGCTCTGAGCTGTCGGCACAGAGCCCGACGCGGGGCCCGAACCCACGAATCACGAGATTGTGACTTGAGCCTAAGTTGGGACGCTCAACCGACTGAGCCCCCCAGGCGCCCCTGTGATTTTCTTTCTGTGAAATATCCAGAGTGGGTGAGTCTCTAGAGACAACAAGCGGATCGGCGGTTGCCAGAGGCAGAGGGATGTGGAGAATGGGGGAGAGAGGGAAGGGTTGTGACTACTAACTCCTTTTGGGAGCGAAGAAAGTGTTCTGAAATTGGATGCTGATGAGGGCGGCACAACCTTGTGAATCGACTGAAAACCGCTGAACTGTACACATCAAAAGAATGAGTTTTAGGGGCACCTAGGGGCTCAGTTGGTTGAGCGTCCGACTTCAGCTCAGGTCATAATCTCCTGGCTCATGAGTTCGAGCCCCGATTGGGACTCTGTGCTGTCAGTGCAGAGCCTGCTTCGGATCCTCTGTCTCCTTTGTTCTCTGCCCCTCCCCCGTGCTTTCCCTCTCTCTCAAAAATAAATACACGTTTCAAAGAATAAAGTAAAATAAAATAGTGAGTTTTAAGGGCAGCTTGATTCAAGTTTCTGAGACTTTTGATCTCAGCTGAGGTCTTGATCTCGGGGTCATATAAGTTCAAGTCCCACATTGGGCTCTGTGCTGGGTGTAAAGGCTTCTTAAAAAAATAATTACAGGGGTACCTGAATGGCTCAGTCGGTTAAGCATCCGACTTCGGCTCAGGTCATGATCTCACCGTTTGGGAGTTCAAGCCCCATGTCGGGCTGTGTGCTGACAGCTCAGAGCCTGGAGCCTGCTTGTGATTCTGTGTCTCCCTCTCTATCTCTGCCCCTCCCCGACTAGCACTCTGCCTCTCTATCTCTCTCTCCAAACTAAACATTAAAAAAATAAAAAAATAAAATAAATAATCACAATAAAAGAAAATAGGGAGTTTTATGGTATGTGGGTTATATCTCAAAAAAACAAAAAACAAAAAACAACCAAACCACCCTCCTGCGTGCAGCAGTAGGAACATACTCAGGGCGAGTGACACAAAAAACACGAGGGTCCAGAGTGGCTTTACACGGGGGCCGACCGTGAGGACCGCTCAGAGCAGCAGCGAGCCCATGCAAAGAGAAAGGTATGAACGATGGTTGGAGGGTCGAGCTGCAAGGCAGATTCTGCCCCTCAGGGTCTAGCCCAAAGAATCAGAATTTCTAACGATCTCCTGCTGCTGGCGGTCAGGCTTCCTGCTGCGAGGGGCTAGGGCTGGTTATCTATGGTTACATAACAATTCTTCATAAAACGGAAAGGCGTAGAACAATCTTTTAATGGGTCAAAGTTCCGTTAGTTGATGGGGCTCAGCTGGGTGGTTTTCCCCTTCGGTGTCTCCTATAGTTGCAGTCAGACGGTGGCTGGGGCTGGGATTTTCCAAAGGCTGCCGGCTTTGGCGCACCTGTCCAGCATCTGACTCGCCAGGGGCCGGTCAGGCCTTGACCTCTCTCCATGCGACCTTTCTTTGCGGCTGGCGTGGGCTTCCTTAGAGTGGCCCGACTTCTGGCATTGGCAGAGAGCTCGCCCGGGGTGGGTGGGACAGGAAGTAGAAGCCGCAAGGTTCTTAGGGCCCGAGCCGGATACCCACACGTTATCATTTCTTGGTATTCTAGTAATCAAAGCAGCCACAGAGGCCACTCCCGTTCGAGGGAAGATAACATAACCCCTAGTGAGAGGGATTTTTAAAAGATTCGGGGCCATTTTTAATCCTCCAAAAATGTTCTGACAGACGCCCCCAGGAGGGCTCCTAGGCACCCTAGCGCGCCTTCATGACGGTTTGAGTCCTTGTCACTGGCTCTGTTGTGAATTTAGTCCGTGAGGTTCGGGTGTGCGCACTTGGTTGAACTGTTTTTCTGTAGGAATTTGGGGATTTGGAAACACTATACTGTAAGGTTACGAGTCGCTGACGGATAAAAGTAAGACTGCCAAGGCAAAGTGAGGTCTGAGAGTACACTTTATTGCAAGCGCCCTCGGGCGAGGTTCCGCGATTCACAAGAGAGGAGTTGGGGAAGTCGCCCCCGAGATTGGGGTTAGGGGCTTTTAAGGGGTTTGACGCTGAAGTTGGCTACATAATTCTTTCTTTTTTTTGGAGATTCTGTCTGCTTGCCAAGGTCCTATTGGTCTGCCGGAGTTTGGGGTGGAGGTTTAGGTCCCTGTTAGGTATTGGATTTCCAAGAGTGATGTGTCCCTCCTTTGTGGTTTTTGGCGGGAATGTCGGCCATCTTGGGGTCCCTTCAGGGTTTTTGGCAGGAATGTCGGCCATCTTGGGGTCTCTTCTTCAGGGTTTTTGGCGGGAATGACGGTCATCTCGGGTCGGTTTCCATTGTCTGGAGCCTTCCCTCTACCCTAGCCCAACATATACCACCACCACCACCACCATCATCCAACAGTCTTCCTTCTGGGGAAGACCTGTATATTTTCTTCATTCCTGAGGTGGTACGGGTCATGACCCAACGTGGGACCCACGGGGCTCATAGAGCGTGGGCTGCTCTGGCCAGTCAGCCCTCATCTGCCTTTTTGCTGTAGAACCTCAAGTGACTTGAACTTTCCAAGTTTCTTCCTTAGTAAATGCAAACACTCACGTCGAGAAGACGCGTCGAGCGATAGCAGGGGCGCGTGGGTGGCTCAGTTGGTTAAATGTCCGACTCTTGATTTCCCCTCAGCTCATGATCTTGGGGTTTGTGGATTTGAGCCCCGTGTCAGGCTTCGTGCTGACGGTGCAGAGCCTGCTTGGGATTCTCTCTCTCTCCTTCTCTCTGCCCCTCCTCCACATGAGTGTGCTCTCTCTCTCTCTCTCTCTCTCTCTCTCTCAAAATAAATACACTTATTTATTTGTTTTTAATTTTTTTTAAGGTTTATTTATTTTTGAGACATAGAGACAGAGCATGAGCAGGAGGAGGGCAGAGAGAGAGGGGGACACAGAATCCGAAGCAGGCTCCAGGCTCTGAGCCGTCAGCACAGAGCCCAACGCGGGGCTCGAACTCACAGACCGCAAGTCATGACCTGAGCCGAAGTCGGCTGCTTAACCGACTGAGCCACCCAGGCGCCCCAATAATTACACTTTAAAAAGAATAGGTATTTAAAAAAAAAAGCGCAGATACTGATAGCTTCAAGAGAAAAACAAAGCTTGCAGGAATGTGTGTGTGTGTGTGTTGGCGAGTCGAGCAAATCTTTCTACAGCGATTGGTAATATTTAACCAGAGTCGTACAACTGTTATTTTCTTTGGCCTGGGAATTCCCCATCTGGGAATAAATTCCAAGGAAATCTACCCCCAAAGGGAAAATGTCATTTCTCTGCAGATGTTTTTAGTAGCACTATCCATGATAAGAAGTAGCTAGACAAAAAACAACAAAAACAACAACAGCTGACTAAGAAAACAGAAAATCTTGAAAAATCAGAGGAAGAGAGAAGGTAGCAACAGAGAATGGAAGCGTAAGAAGTCCAAGGGTCATTCCCTCCACTGAAGCAATCATTAGCAGGAAACTGACAGAAACAAATTTGGGGGGGGGGACTCTGGAATCGAGTCAAGAGCTTACAGCCACCAGGAAGTGCTTAATGAAGGGGAAAAAAAGTATTAAGTTTTAGTAAGAAAGGATGGTGTCCGTTGGGAGGTGAATGGATAAAGGCGTTGTGGTATCCATATACAATGGAATACCTTTCAGTCACAAAAAAAAGAACAAAATCGTGCCATTGGCAACAACATGGATGGAGCTAGAGAGTACGGCGCTCCGTGAAATCAGTCAGTCAGAGACAGACAAATACCGTGTGACTTTGATTTCCCTCCCATGCAGAATTTAAGAAACAAAACAAATGAACAAAGGAAAAAGAGAGAGACAAATCAAGAGACAGAGCGTGAGCGGGGGAGGAGCAGAGAGAGAGAGGGAGACACAGAATCCGAAGCAGGCTCCAGCCTCTGAGCTGTCAGCACAGAGCCCGACGCGGGGCTTGAACACTTGAGCCTTGAGATCATGACCTGAGCTCCTGTCATGATCTTGCACTTCGTGAGTTCGAGCCCCACGTCAGGCTCACTGCTGTCAGCGCAGGTCCCGCTTTGGAGCCTCTGTCCCCCTCCCTCTTTGCCCCCGCCCCGCTTGCGTTCTCCCAAAAATAAATAAATATTAAAGAGATAGGGAGAGAGAGAAGCGAATTCGAACAAGTAAGGGAGTCAGGGGAAGGAGGGAGTGACTTCAGAGTGGAGAAACCTCCCTCAGCCAAGAGATCAAGGTCAACATCCATGGTGATAAGTCATCCTGAGGTCATGGACCCCTTGCATGATGTTATGGGAATGGTCTCGCCTGGTCTCGCCATGAGAAATTCATCAGACAAACCCAAGTTGAGGGACTTTCTACAAAACACCTGCTCAGTACGCCTCAAAACTGTCAAGTCATCAAAAACAAGGGAGATCCGAGAAATTGGCATAGGTCGGAGCAGCCTAAGGAGATGTGACGACCAAACGTGATGCCATATCCTCGGTGGGTCCTGGAACAGAAAAAGGACCTCGGGGGAAACATACAAAATCCAAATAAAGCACAGAGTTTACGTAAGAGGAACAGACCAATGTCAGTTCCTCCCCCGTCAACAAACGGACGACCGGAACGTGAGATGGTAGCAGCGGGGGCGCCTGCGTGAGGTATACAGGAGTTCTCTGCACTATCTTGACACTTTCTTTTTAAATGTAAAACTATTGTAAATAAAATTTACTTGGGGGCACCTGGGTGGCTCAGTCCGTTGAGCGTCTGACTCTTGATTTCTCCCAGGTCGTGGAACCAAGCCCCGTGTCAGGCTCCATGCTGTGCATGGAAACTGCTTAAGATTTTCTCTCTCTCTTCCTCTGCCCCCTCCCCGGTTCACGCTCTCTCTCTCTCTCTCTCTCAAAAAATAAAGTAAAATAAAATAAACTTTATTTCTTAAAAAAGAGCCATATTCTTCAAAAATGTCCATGTCATAAAAATGTCAATGTCACACCTACATAAAAGGCAATGGACATGTTCAAGGTGAGGGAGGCTAAAGACTACTGCACACAATTCCTGACCCGGACTGGACCCTGGCTGGTGGGGAGCCAGGAATAAATGCTGAAAAGACACTGTTTGCATCATTTTGCACCATTGAAATATGAGTGACAGATTCCATTTTTAACATGTTTTGTCAATGTAAAATTTACTGAAGGTGATATGTACTATAATTTGTAAGAGAATTTCTTTTTTATTTTTAAAGTTTATCTATTTTGAGAGCAGGGGAAGGCAGAGAGAGGGAGAGAGAGAGAGTCCCAAGCAGGCTCGGCAGTCAGTGCCGAGCCTGACTCGGGACTCGAACTCACTCACAGACCGTGAGGTGATGACCTGAGCCGAAACCAGGAGTTGGACTCTTAATCCACTGAGCCACCCACGCGCCCCTGTGAGAGAATTTCTTAAGGGGATACGCTGAGTATTTAGGGATAAAAGGCTTGATACTCGGTGGCCTTACACTCAAATGATTCAATAAAAATGTACACTTGACCTTTGCACAACACAGGGGTTAAGGGCACCAGCCCCTGTGCAGCTGAAAATCCATGTCTGACTTTTGACTCCCCCCAAAGTTAACCACTAATAGGCTACCATTGACAGGAAGCCTCACTGATAACATAAACAGTCAATTAACACGTATTTTGTATGTTATATGTATTGTATTCTTATGAAGTAACTTAAAGAAAAGGAAACGTTATTAAGAAAATCATAAAGAAGAGGGGCGCCTGGGCGACTCAGTTGGTTACGAATCTGACTTCGGCTCAGGTCACGATCCCATGGCTCGGAGGTTCGAGCCCCGTGTCGGGCTCTGTGCTGACAGCTCAGAGCCTGGAGCCTGCTTCGGATTCTGTGTCTCCCTCTTCTCTCTGCTCCTCTCCAACTCACACTGTCTCTCTGCCTCTCTCTCTCTCAAAAATAAATAAACATTAAAAAAATTAAAAATAAGAAAATCATAAAGAAGAGAAAACACATTTATAGTACTGTACTGCTTTTATCAAAAAAAACCTTTTTTAATTATATAAGTGGACCCGTGCTTCTCAAACCCATATATTGTCAAGGGTCAAATATATATATATAATTATCATATATTATAGCTCCATATTATTATAATTGTATTGTATATAATTATATATGTTTACATTATAAAACTACAATTGTATTGTATATAATTATATATGTTTACATTAATATATAATCATACATAATATATACTAGAATATATGAAATTA
>PITB01036597.1:0-11430 GCA_004024585.1 Paradoxurus hermaphroditus | reverse complement strand
TAAGAAACATATCCTTGGTGATTCTGGTGACCAGAATGCATTTCTCATGTACTTGGTCTTTCCACTGGTTCCTGACTCAAAACCTTCCAAATTTCCTGTGACAAGAGTGACGGAGGTGTCTTTTGCTTGGCTAATGCAGTGATTTTTAGAAAGCCCTCAGGCTGGGGGCCAGTTGTGAGCGACACCCACCTGTGAACTTTCAGCCCCAGCCCTACCTCTGGGAAGGGGACAGGGGCTGGAGGTGGAAGGTTCCAGCCTGTTTCCCCGTACGTTGCCCTAAGTATCTCTGCTGTCTGGCTGTTCCTGAGTTATAATCTGTTATTAAAAAATGGTCGTGTGGTAAAATGTTTCCCCGTGTGCTGTGAGCTGCTCTCAAAAATCAACCAAGCCTAAGAAGGGGGTCGTTGGGACCTTCAGTCTTCAGCATGGTGGCCAGAAGCACACGAAACAGCCTGGGCTTGTGCCCGGCCCCTGAAGGGGAGGGGGCGGTTCTGTAGGGGTGAGCCCGTTACCTGGGGGGTCTGCTGCTAGCTCTGTATAGAGGCTCAGAAGTGAGTTAAATTCTCTGACACCCGGGGCTCCTGGGCGGCTCTGTCGGTTTGGTGTCCGGCTTCGGCTCAGGTCACGGTCTCATGGTTCATGGGTTAGAGCCCCACGTCGGGGTGTCTGCTGTCAGTGTGGACCCTGCTTCAGATCCTCTGTCCCTCTCTTTGCCCCTCCCCTGCTCACACTCTGTCTCGCTCCTTCTCAAAAATAAATAAACTTAAAAAAAATTCTCTGACACCTCGCTGGCATCTGAGAACTGCTTGGTGGTACGCAGGGACTCCCACACCCCATCCCGCATTGGAATTGGGTCTGGGAACCCAAGGGAAATAGGATCTTTTTTAAAATAAGTTAAAAAATTTTTTTTAAACATTTATTTACCTTAGAGAGCGAGCGAGCGGGGAGGGCCAGAGAGAGAGGGAGACACAGAATGTGAAGCAGGCTCCAGGTTCTGAGCTGTCAGCACAGAGTCCAACACGGGGCTCGAACCCACAGACTGTGAGATCATGACCTGAGCTGCAGTTGGATGCTTAACCGACTGAGCCACCCAGGCGCCCCAGAAGAAACAGTATGTGATGTTACTGGATTTTCATGTTCTGTAAAAGGGGGTATGGGTTATGAATTTAATTTAGGGCGGCGCTGCGTACAAGAACTAATTTTATGCTTTCCATGGGTATCGTGCCTCTGGAAAGACTTGAAACAACATGTAGAAGTTTATAAGATTGCTCTTATTCATAAGCAATTGAAAACCTTTTTCTTTATTATTGTATCAAATCTTATTAAGGGCTCTGAGAATTTGACTTCTCCATGGTTAATTACATGAGCTACCCAGGACCTTCTAAATTACGAGACCTTCTAAATTATTAGACCTTGTAAATTCTTAGCGGTCTCCTCGTATGTGCAAATCATTCAGATTGATGGACTGCCTCTTGCAAAGCTAGATTTTGCTAGGCTAGCAGACTTTGTAGGTCACAGGTGGTCTCCGTACACATCTCTGTGACCGTCTTATAAAACCCCTATTCTTGCCATCTTGGAAAAGAAAACATTAATTTTTTTTGAAAGCTTGCCATCTATGATGGCTCAGTGACCCGGAGTGTGAAATAGGTTCTTTTCACTCCCACGTCGGGCATGCTTCTGATTAGAACATTTTTTTGTTCATATCAGCCATGTGTTGCAGATTCTGTAGACTTCCTGGGCTCCAGTATCTCAGTCTACAAGGGGAGAACCTTGGGCTTGAATCTCTATCAACCCTGGCGATTCTCGCCATGACATAGAATGTTCCTCAGTATCTTGCGTTGCCAGTGTTCCATGAAGGCTTTCGCGTGTTACTCAGATTGCCAACAGTGAGTAACCCGGTGTGTCCAGAAGAGTGCTGGGGGCAGACGGCGGTGGGCTGGAGGTTTAGTGCTGTCATGGGGTGCTTAGATCCTCCGTCCCGGCCCGTTCTGCACTTGCCCTTTCTCCTCAGACATTGGTGAGCATTTTCCAGAAAGTTCCCCATGTCCTGTTCACTTCCAAGACGTCAGCGGTTTGCATCGTTATGCTGGTCCCGCCCTGAGTATTACGGAATTGACTAATGTCCATGTGATCTTCCTTCATCATACTCTGGACAGACTCTGTGCTGTGCCTTCTTGGTTTTGACCTTTTTCTGAGGCGTCGTAAACGTTTCAGAAAGAGCGATCAGAGGGTTTTGTTAATTAGACCATTAGCAGGCGGGAAGTCTGAACTTAAAGAACTCCTCGCCCCTTTGCTCTTTCCGTGCGAGAGGTTTCAGCGGGGATCCAGGGGTGGAAAACGCAATGCGAACAGGGTGACGCGTTACCAAGATGCCGAACTCTTTCCCTCGGAAAATTCCTTGTATTATAAGACAATTACATGTCCTTAACGAGTTAGGTTTGTCTTGTTTTCAGAAAGAACATGGATTAAATGCCCCTCAGAGGTCTTCGCGGATTTGTAATTACGTGCTCTCATCTGACTCAGAAATCTACAGTTTACAAACATTTCGAGCAGGTATTTAGAAACACACTTGGAGTCTCTGTTCTTTGTCTCGGTTGTCTTTAGAACAGGCTCGGCCATATTTGGATAGATCTTACTCTTTTTTTTTTTTTTTAACATTTCTTTATTTTTGAGAGAGAGAGAGGGAGAGACAGTGCGACTGGAGGAGGGGCGCAGAGAGAGAGAGACACACACTGAATCTGAAGCAGGCTCCAGGGTCTGAGCTGTCAGCACCGAGCCTGATGCGGGGCTCGAACTCACAAACTGTGAGATCGTGACCTGAGCTAAAGTCGGATGCTTAACCGACTGAGCCCCCCAGGCGCCCCTGGATAGATCTGACTCTTTCCCAGAGACGAAGCAGCAGAAATGACCACTGACGCAAATGCTTTGCCCAGAAGGTGACCGTGAGTCATAACGTAGAAGGTGTCAGCTGATTCCCTGCGGAGAAGTCAGAGCTCTAACAGCTCTCAGAACATTCGGATCTCACCACACGTGGTTTTCAGTTGCTATAAGTCAGAGGGGCAGTTGTACACCAGTCTTCCCAGATAGGACACAGCCGAATCCTCAGGTAACTAAGAGAGCTTATTGTCATTGTTTTAGTGGCTGGCTACATGCCATCACTTTTTCCTAAAATTTCTCTTGATTAATTTTCCGTTTTGTTCATGTTTAAAACATTCTCCGATAGGGGTGCCTGGGCGGCTCAGTCGGTTAAGCATCGAACTTCAACTCAGGTCATGATCTCATGGTTTATGTGTTTGAGCCCCGCGTCGGGCTCTGTGCAGACAGCTCAGAGCCTGGAGCCTGCTTTGGATTCTGTGTCTCCGTCTCTCTCTGCCCCACCCCTGCTCACACTCTTTCTCAAAAATAAACATTGAAAAAATTTAAAAACAATTTTTTTGTGTTTATTTATTTTTGAGAGAGGCAGAGACAGAGTATGAGCAGGGGAGGAGCAGAGAGAGACACAGAATCTGAAGCAGGCTCCAGGCTCTGGATGTGGGGCTCGAACCCACTAACTGTGAGATAGATGATGACCTGAGCCGAAGTCAGATGCTTAACCGACTGAGCCACCCAGGTGCCCCTGAAAAAAAAATTTTAAACATCCTATGATAAAAACACAAGACCAGCAGCAACAATAACAGTTAAGGAAAAGAAAACACCAAAGAAGCGTCTTACACAGTGCTAGTGATTAAACGTTAAAGTCTACTTCATTGCGCTGTAAATTTGCGTACCGTCGTAGTCTTTCCAGAGAATTCTAGTAAAAGCTGTAATTAAGAGTTGTGTAAAGTTATGTTTTTCCACACTGCCATTGCATTTTTTCCTGCTTCGATAATAATTTTAATTCTTCACAGGAACTTTGGAATGGCGCTGACATGTTTTTATAAAAAAAGATTTCTGTCATGCCTTTCAGTCGTTTGGTCCAACAGTCTCACAAGGAAGTTGCTTTTAAAAACACAAATGAAAATAGCCACCGATAACAAGTTGAAACATACTGAAACAAAACTACGTTCTTCTTTGCTGAATACTTTCAAGAGGACACACAATTTATAGTTTCAGGAAAAAAAGTATCTACACGAGTGAAGTCGTCCTGCATCCTAAGACAGGCCGGCCCCCCGAGAAGGAGTGTGTGGGGACTTAGTGAGATCTGTTCTCGGGCTGGAATGTTCTCCAGCTCACCTGATGTTTTGTGTGGCTCCGCCGTCCTCTTCCGCCCTGGAAGGGCTCACTCTCCTGTGGCTCCGGCGTCCGGCCACCACGTGGTTAATTTCTTCAACGCCCTCCCCTTTTTCAAGAAATGTGCCTCGTAGCTACTTGGCTTTTTCCAGAAGCCTCTCAAACGGAGAAAAGTCACTGTCTTCCCCTGCACGGATTTGGGAAGGCGATGGGGGCATCTCGAGATCTGAGCTCAGAACTGTGCCGGGCGACCGTCCCGGGACCACCGCCTCGGGGGCAGTGAAGGAACTGGGCTGCGGCAGGAGCTGGGCCGACAGGCGTCTGTGACCACGGCCTCTAGTGGCTGCCACAGCGTCCGCAGGAGCCGGGGCTGCCTGGGGCGTCACCGCGAATGGGACAGGGAGGTTGGTCCTTTGCGGCCAGCATCAACCGCTCGCTCGATGCGGCCTCTCCCAGAAGGAGCGTGGCCGTGGCTTAGGAAGGCCCAGTTTCTGGGAGGGGGAAGGAGCGGGTTAGCCACGAACCGTCAGCACTCGACACTCTGAGTAGGAGCATCGACCTCAGCTGAGGGCGTGCGGGGACCTCCGGGGGGTGCATGACAGGATTCGCCGCAGGCAATGACTGTTTCGTGGACCCCGTTCCAAGCATGGGCACACACTGCACCTCCCGTCCTGTAGAATCCTTCTATCCCTTACACTTTTTCAACTACGCGCTCCTTCCCCGAGCGTCAACAGTTTTTGTTTTCTTGATTCTATTTGCTAGTCACCACTAGACCTTCATTCCTTAATCCCTCGGAGTTCGGACAGTCTGTCGGCCTAGCGCTGAGCACGTGGGCCACGTTCTAAAAGGCATCTGTCAGTCTGCAGATTCTAGGGGAGTCAGTCCCGCAGAACCTCAGTGTCCGGCAGATTCGCTCGGTGATTCTTGGAACCAGCAATCGTGGAAGCACTGTGATTACCGGCCCTGCCCCTTTTGATTTCCTGGGTAGTCCTGTCTCCCGTGATGCCGCATTTCGATTTTTTTTTTTTTTTTTTTTTTTTAGTGTCAGTAGCTTTATTTTTTTGTGCTTTGGCCGATCTCTGGCTGCAAATTTGTAACTCTGAATCCAGGAAGTCTTGAAGCTGCTGTCATTTCAGCGGTGGGTAGTGCTACAGACAGTGGCACCGTCACGCGGGATGGGGTTACGGAAGCTCCCCGTAGCTCGCAGCCTCCGGTGAGCGTGCGTGCCGTCCACCGGTCCTGTGGGTATAGTGCTTGCTCTGACTCCCATGCGCCCTGAGCAACGAATCCAAATGCTCACGGCTTTCTTTCAAGCCCTCCTCCCTCACCGCACTTCGTTTGGAAAATTACTCCAGGTGCGATTTCACTGAGGAAAAACGAATGGCCCAGGAACTCCCGTGCACCCCACTTCATTTGTGTGAATGAAGTTCTTTCTATGTCCGAGGCCGTGGAAACTCACCCCGAGTGTACCTTCCGGGGTCCCGGGCAGACCCGTCTCCATCCGATGATAACCCCTCACGGCTTAGAATCACAGGCTACTGTCCGTACGTACTGATGAGTTTCAGAAGGCTTTCAGTAATCATTTTCTTTTATATTTTCTTTATTTTAATGTTTTTATTTATTTTCAACAGAGAGGTAGAGTGAGCGGAAGAGGGGCAGAGAGACATGGAGACATAGAATCTAAAGCAGGATCCAGGCTCTGAGCTGTCAGCACGGAGCCTGATGCGGGGCTCGAACTCATGAACAGTGAGATCATGACCTGAGCTGAAGTCAGAAGCCAACCGACTGAGCCCCCCAGGCGCCCCCAGTAATCATTCTCTGAATACAGATTAGGAAAGACAGGGGCAGCCTCAACAGTGAGTACCAAAGACGTGTCAGTGTGGAGAAGAAAAGGAGTTTGTAGAGAGTTTTCATGCAACCCCAAACAACAAAAATTGTAATAAAATCACAACACAGGGGCACCTGGGTGGCTCAGTTGGTTAAATGTCCAACTTCAGTTCAGGTCATGATCTCCTGGTTCACCAGGTCGAGTCCCACGTCTGACTCTGTGCTGACAGCCTGGATCCTGCTTTGGATTCTGTGTCTCCCTCTCTCTCTGCCCTCCCCTACTCATTGTCTCTCTCTCTCTCCCTGTCAAAAATAAATAAACATTTTAAAAAATTAAGAAAAATCGTGACACAGACTCGGTGATGATCTTTCTTAAAAGAAGCATCATGGGGTCACACTAATGTCCTGTTGCTTCGTAATACCTTTTATCCGGTCCAGGAGGCTTGGTAACTTCTTCTGGGTTCATTTGCATTTTTTGTACAAGATTGTGACTCCGTTTGTTCAGGTAGCAATAGTCATGTGACACACCTTCTTCTCTGTCCTGTTGCTGAAGTCCTGTAAGGTATCCGCTCCTGGTTGCAAGACAGTAGGACGGTAGTCTTGCGGCAGTGAGTCCTCGCTACACTCCTTCGTTCTGGGCGTTTCCGTGTGCCTCGCGATTGTGCCTTTCAATGCCAAATCATTGATCATATTCATCTCATTTTAAGCGTCAGTCAAACCCCACATGTGCAGAACCAACAGTGTACAGAACTCAGTTTAATTGATGACAGTAAGCACCAAGTTCACGTGCATGGAACATGAAACGGTGACCGCCATGTCCCGACTGCTGCCCGGCCGGGATTCACGTGCTCACACCCCCGCAGTTGGGGAGAGACGCACCCTGACTTCAGAGACGATCCGGTGGTGCGTCTCAAAGAAGCACAGTGTCTTACAGCTTTGCCTCAGGTTGTCTAAGGGACGTGCGGTACATCCAGAGGGGCGTGAATCCAGCTTCGGGAACCCCTCGCCGCTTTCGTCTCCGCCCGTCTTTCTTTTTGGACTGTGTCTCCAATTCCCGTGGGTTACAGCAGGTGTAGCTGGGATACTCAAACGTTGGTGGGGACCCCACATCCCAGACTGGACGGTACTAGCGGTTGCCATGGAGACTGAGCCGAAGCTCTGCAACCAAACATAACATCGAAGGTTCAGACACCTGCTGAAGGGACGGTGATGCGCAGCCCACGGAGCCGATGGAGGTCCCATGCCGGTTTCTGTGCCGTGATCTTCAACAGTGCGGATTTGCCTGTGCCTCCTGATGCCAAACACATTTCCCGCTTTTATATTTATATTATTTTATGTATAAAGGAGTCTTTGTAGCTCACGTTTATGCCCAGAGACTTGATATGCCACTTACCCCAGATTTCTTGGATTCTTTCTCTCCTTCTTCCCGGTTCTGTCCACTTCCTTCCCTACCGCTCCTCCTTCTCTCCTCTTCCCAGTCTTGTCTTTCTCAACATCACTGAGACACACATAAGTCAGTCAAGTCAGGAAACCCTCAAAGAAAGGCTCAGAAGCCGAAACAGGTGCGGTGACCACAGTGCCCACCTTGGGGGGGGGGGAAGCGGGCAGAGGTTCCTACACAGTGAAGCCGACAGGTGTGTCCCGCTGGACTCCTCACTTTAGCCCTTCACCCTCTACACGAGTCGATACGGCGATCGGCGAGACTTTCCTGGTGTCGGAAGAACTCACGCACAGTTGGCGTGCGAAGTAAACATTTCAGAGTGATGAATGAGGAGGGAAGGAGAGTGACCTTCAGAGAGACCGTTCTTTATTGCTCAGGTCTCCGTCCACAGTGCTTTCGATGTTCAGTGTGCAGCAGGAACTCTGTTCTCATGCTTCCCTTTGCAAAATGAGGCATGGACTAAACTTTAGTTATTACCGTTAATGCGCCCTCTAAGCCTCCTCACAGCTGGATTTATTTCAGCCTAAGTCATTTATTCCGTCTTGAAATCTTCCAAGGTTTTCTGCGATTCCGTGGAGATGGCTTTTCTTACTGGAAGTGTCTCTGGAAAATAGACATTGTAATACCAAATATGGCCTAGAGAACACGTCTCGGAAATCCTAGCTGTGACAAGAGTGCGCCAGTACCTAGCGTCTCCTCACGGAGGACAGTAAAGCTGGTAGACCGTTGCTCGAAATGTCCTAAGAAAAGCCAGCCCTTCTGATTCTGTGGTGGGTCCTACCGTTCTCATAGGGACACGGAGGGGTAAAAATTCTGTCTGGATCTGATACTCCCCTACGTGTAGAATGCTTTGGAATATTCCTTGTCAAAATTCATAGTCAAATGTTAATAAAATGAAATGTTTTCCCATATGGCATAGTCTGCCACTTGCTGTTCTATAAATTTTCTTTAGATAACTTTAATTCTGAGCGTCCGTAACAAGATAATTAGCACAGTTATGTCTTAAATAATTCATATTTGATTCCGAATGCAGTTTTTGTCCCAGTTTTGATGTTGCCGTGACGAATGTCTAGAACTCTATAATGAACCCACTGAAACATTCGTTCAGATCAGTGTACTTATTTCATACTTTTTAGCTCCTCATAACCCAATGGTTAACGCGTAAATTTTTTGTACGACTCCCGATTCCATTCATTTACTTATTTAATCAGTAATATTTGTTGACGTTGTGAGGGAGCCAATGGTAAGGAAGAGATGTAGACAGAGCGTCTTTAACGTGTTCTCTGGCCGATGGTAGTTAAGTGGAAACAACACAAGTACACTTCGATACTTCTGTGTGTCCCCCACGATAGAATGTTTTGGAGGAGAAGTGCAGGGACCTCGCGTAAGTATGTGTGACAGCGGAGCTGTGACAGTCAGGGTCTAGGTGGTCAGGGAAGGCTTCCTGAAAGAAGAGGCATTTGCGGCGACCCAAAGGATGCGTGGGATCGGCCTGGTGGAGGCACGGGTTCGGATGGAAGGTTCTCATTCCCAAGCAAGCTGCAGGGCTTGAAGAAGTGACAGCAAGACAGTGTGGCCAGGCACGCATTCCAGCGTCAGGCACGGAGAAGGGCTGGGCGTTTGGAGAGAGGTCCACGTGTATGGCCGAATGCTGTTCTACGGGATTCAGCTCCGTGTGCGGTATTTGTAGAATCCAGAGAGAAATGTTTTGAGAGGGAGTAGGGGAAGAAAGGCCATTTATTTACTGAGCGTGATCCATGACATTCGAAAGAGATCCTACTTACGAACAAGTATAAACACAAAGCTTTCTTTTTTTCCTCTCCTTTGAAGTAGATTTTTTTTAGTTAAATTATTTATTTTGAGAGAGAGAGAGAGAGACAGCACAAGCAGGGGGGAAGGGGAGGGAGACAGAGAAAGAAAATCCCAACCAGGCTCCACACTCTGAGCACGGAGCCCTATGCAGGGCTCGAGCTCACGAACCATGAGATGATGTCCGGAGCTGATGTCAGACGCTTAACTAACTGAGCCACACAGGTGCCCTGAAGTGGATTTTATTTTTTAGAATAGTTTTAAGTTCACAGCAAAACTGAGTAGAAAGTGACTTGGTTTCAAATTAGTAGGAAAATATTCTGGATTAAAATGAATTCCTAGGGGCGCCTGGGTGGCTCAGTCGGTTGAGCGTCTGACTTCGGCTCAGGTCATGATCTTGCGGTTTGTAAGTTCAAGCCACACGTCGGGCTCTGTGCTGACAGCTCAGAGCCTAGAGCCTCCTTCAGATTCTGTCTCCCCCTCTCTCTGCCCCTCCCATGCTCATGCTCTATCTCTCTCTGTCTCTCAATAATAAATAAAAACATTAAAAAAAATAAAATGAATTCCTGAATTTTAATGCATGCCTTCATTTTATTATTGTTATTTTTAAATTTTGTTTATTTAAATAATCTCTACAACCCAGTGTGGGGCTTGAACTCATGGCTCTGAGATGAAGAGTCACCATGTCTTCTGACTGAGCTGGCCAGGCACCCCTCAATAACTTCATTTTAAAAAACTTACATTGAGGGGTGCCTGGGTGGCTCAGTCGCTTAAGCACCTGACTCTTGATTTGGGCGCAGATTGTGATCTCACAGTTGTGAGATCGGGCCCAGTCAGGCCCTGCATAGAGCTGACAACGGAGCCTGCTTGAGATTCTCTCTCTCCGGGGCTCATTCCGTTGAGTGACAGACTTTGGCTCACATCAGGATCTCAAGGTTCGTGGGTTTGAGCCCTGCGTCAGGCTGGCTACTGTCAGCACAGAGCCGGACACGGGGCTCGAACCCACGAACGCTGAGATCGTGACCTGAGCAGAAGTTGGACACTTAACCCACTGAGCCACCCAGGCGCCCCCGAAAACTTAGGTTTAATATGAGAACAAAATCGTTAACTGAAAGTCACAGTGTCTAGGGTGGAATGGCAAGTGTTTGTCCATAGTGGGTTTTCTGGGATAGTGTCAGTTTCAGCCGTTCCGAACCGCTGTTGGGCGGCGGATAAGCGTTGTGCTTCCGGAACTGCACAGTCGATTGGTCCTCCTTGCTCCACACCGACACCTGCTTATGTTAAGGGAAATGTGCGAGATCTGTTCTCATTCTCTTTTCTTTTTTCAAATGGTTGTATCTTGATGGCTAGTTTTCATTTATCTTTATCCTTGTGGGTCGTCTTTGAGGGAGTGAAGTGTTTTCTTTACCTGAAGCTTTTGAAGACTTATTTTTCTTTACGGAAAAAAAAAATCAAAAGTCTCAAAGAGACTTTGAAAATGTCATGGAAATAATGTCTGGGTACAGTTGAGTGAACTTATATAAACTCTTTGAAAGTTGGATTCACTAGCATTCGTGTTTGATGTAGTTAAACCAATAAAATACAGGATGTAATCTTTATATAATTACCAAAGTCCCGCTGTCTGATCCTACCTGGAGGTTACAATAACGATTCAACAGGCAAACGCCTTTCTTGTCTGATGTACTTTGACTCTTTATCTTTGCTGGCTTTAAGCCAGAACAAGACTTGATTGCAAATACTGTATTTTGTTTTTGTCGTCAAGCGGCTTAACTGGTGAAGGCTATTGTAATGTGACAAGAACCCCCCCTGGGGCGGGATGTTGAAAAGTACTGGATTCTTGTATTTTTCCGTCGCTCTTCTGCTCAAACGGCATCACAGGGAAGCAACGTAGGTGGATGGTAGTGTGCGTGCACCTGGCTGAACACAGTAGCTGGAGTTAAATCGGGGGTTTACTGACATCCTCGACGCCATTAGGCAGGGTTTTTAGACGTTCTTTGTAGAGATAAATAGAATGGCCAATGCTGATTGATAAAGGCAGAAGCACAGAGCAGCTGCACAACCTTGACTCGGGGTGGGGGGGGGATTGTTTTAAGGAAAACAGGAAACCTAAAACCTAAAAAGGAAATGTTGAGACCCACATCTAT
>PITB01036596.1:0-11456 GCA_004024585.1 Paradoxurus hermaphroditus | reverse complement strand
TCTTGCCAGATAGTAGTCAATAAATTTCATTATTATTATTTTAACTTATTTGGCATCAAACAGTTCTTAAAGTATTATCCTGTATCTTCTAAGGTGCATGAATTCAGACAACTTGTAAATCTTTGAGTTTATTTTTATTTAAGGCACCTGATGCAGAAATTGGCAAGTAGTAAAGCACTTTATACACATTTGTTCCTTTACATTTGAAAATGGCTTTGTCAAGTAAACCTGGTTTGGAAAGGGAACAACTCCCCCCTCCCCACCTCATAATGTAATACAGCCCTTCTAATAAACGTGTCCCAATGTTTCTTCTAAGGAGCTATCTCTATTGAAGTTCTATATGGTCTGGTTGGAGATGGTCATATTTGGCACAAGATTGTCACCTTGGTTGGTCCAGGGATGCAAGTGTAACTTAATTTGAACCCATGAGAGCTAAGCATAGGTGTCCTTGCAAAGAATAGAGAAGAAGGTAAAATCTGGCCATATGTACTCTAGATCTGCCAGGGACATAACTGCTTGTTCTGTAGAGAGAGTTGCCTGATAATGAAGCTAAAAATAAAGAGGAGAATAGAGTGAAGAGGACGAAAAATGAACCAATAAGATCTTCGGAGGCCCCTGACCCAGGTGTTCTTAAAAAAACTCTTAGCCCTTGGCTTGCTCGTTATATGAGCCAGTAATTTCCTTTCTTGCCTATGGTTTCTGTCTTTGTAGCTAATGGTCCTTAAAAATAAGAGTTTGTAGAAAGTTTTCTCTGTGTTATAGTTGCCTGCAGAAAAAATATGCATCTCCAGTTTCAGGATATATTATGGCTATTATTGCATGTTCTTTTTTTCACATTTCTAAAATATTACAGAGATTAGGTTAGTGCCCCATGTAGTTTTTATTAAATACTTATCTATTTCACATATGCTGCATTCTATTTTTCACTCAATTTGAATACTTGGGCCCTGTAGAAAATTGCTCTCAGGAGCCTGAGTGGCTCAGTCGGTTAAGCGGTCGACTTCAGTTCAGGTCATGATCTCACAGTCTGTGAGTTCAAGTCCCATGTCGGACTCTCTGCTGATGGCTCAAAGCCTGGAGCCTGCTTCAGATTCTGTATCTCCCTCTCTCTGCCCTTCCCTTGCTCATGCTCTGTCTCTATGTCTCTCAAAAATAAAATAAAAATGCTAAAAAAAAAAAGAAAAAAAAAAAGAAAATTGCTCTCAGGCAATAGTAGGCTCCAAATACACTATCAAATATACTATTCTAGATATTATGGAAAAGTAAATTCTGAGACCAAATTAAATACTTGATGTACATAATTTTAAACCAATCAAAACATACAGCCAGAAGCATTAAGGTTAACACAGTGAGAATGCAGAGGCTCAACTTTATTCATGGCCAGTATGCTTCACAGTTGATTTACAGACATAAGAACTTTACTTAGCACATCCCTTGAGTTTCTCCTACATGTCTACAAGGTATTTAAGGAAATTACAGACATGATTTCCCTTTACTTCTATATAAAGAAGTGCATATTTTGTTCTCATGTATAACCATAGCATGGCAATCAAAATCAGTAAATTCACATAGATACAATCTAATTACTAAATTATAGCATATATTTTATATATATACATATATATATATGTATATATATTCCGTCTTCTCCCCCTCACCACCCCTTTTGTTGACTCTTTTTACTCATTTCTTTGCTTATAAATGTGAACCATTACTCTGTTGTTTTCTGTTTTGTTTTGTTTTTGAGAGAGAGAGAGAGGGCGCAAGTCGGGGAGGGGCAAAGGGAAAGAGAGAGAATCTTTTTTTTTTTTTTTTTTTTTTTTTAATTTATTACCTATTCTGAGAGAGACAGAGACAGCATGAGTAAGGGAGGGGCAGAGAGAGAGGGAGATAGAGAATTCCAAGCAGACTCTGCACTGTCAGTGCATAGCCCCATGTGGGGCTCAAATCCATGAAACTGTGAGATCATGATCTGAGCCAAAACCAAGAGTCTGAGGCTTAACTGACTGAGCCACCCAGGCACCCCGAGAGAAAGAGAGAGAGAGAGAGAGAGAGAGAGAGAATCTGAAGCCAACTCTACTCTTAGCATGGCGACTGATCTGGGATTTGATCCCATGACCCTGGGATCATGACCTGAGCCAAAATCAGAAGTCAGATGCTCAACTGACTGAGCCATCAGGCACCCTGTACTGTGGTCCTAAAGCTAGATATATAGGCAAAGGTACTCTCAGAGGAGTATCACTTTCCTCCATCCCCTCCATCCTTTTCGCCATGATTCTCTGCGCCTCCTGAAGGTAATCAACTTCAATAACATGTGTTTCTTTTTGCACAATAAGTAAGTACAAGTATATATTCTTATTTCCTCTTCTTTGTAAACACATGTAAAATACTATATAGATTATCTTTTATATGAACGGAGTGTAGAGCTCTCATTCTCTTTTTACAGCTGCATACTGTTCCATTTTGAAGATGCATCCTAGTGTTTTAAAAATCATTTTCTATATATAAGCCTTCAGGCTGCTTCCAGTATTTTGCATTTATAAAAATAAGTCAATAAACAAACTTGTATATATGTATTTTCATGTTGTTATAGATAAATTCTTAGAGGTGAAATTGCTAGTTCAAAATATAAATACATATGTAGTTTTGTTCATTATTGCTAAATTCCCTTCAAATAAGATTGTACCAATTTGCATTGTCACCAACAAGGAAGGTATTATACTTCAAGCAATCTCTTAAAAGTTTTTTTTTAATTATACTGGCTCAAAAGAGCTTGAAATTTTTAAAAGGATAAAACACTTTTTAAAAGAAATATATATGCCTTCCTCATACCTGTGAGATTCGGTCATGTGAAATACTAATTCAAGTGTCTGGAAATTTTTCAATTATTAAATAAGCATTAGGTTCATTTACTCTCAGATTCTTATGGATTCAAACATAGGGATACATACAAGTCCGAAAATTTTGGGAAAAACATATTTTTGGTCGAAACTCAGTTATTAAATAATTTTAAGTATCAAGATTCTTTCTCTTATTCTGACCCCTTTTTCATCATGATTTCATATATAGAACGGTTAATATTTTGAAGTCTGACAAAACTGGGTATCAATTCCAGAGTTTTCATTTGCATCATGTTAGCAGTTTGTTTGTCATCCCTAAAATCTGGTTTTTTTCATTCTATGTAATTGGTTCTAATTATATTTCTTATTATGTACATTGGTAGGATTAAATAGAATTACCTATGAAATCTTTAAATAGAGCATCTGGAAAAGGGAAAGCTTCAAATTATATTCTTCCTTTTCTTAAAATATTTTGGGTAAATGAGTTTGATTAAATTTTGATTTTTTAAAAATCTTGCTTACTTTCTTTTTGTCAGTTATATACTTTAAATTGCATTTATATCTTTATCAAAATATGTTTTATATTGCCACACATTTTATATAATTTTACTTCAAGATTTTGCAAATGAAACAAAGCTGGAAAAATCAAAATACATTAATCTGAAGAACTTACCATTTTGTAAATGATTCTAAAATATATCTGAAGATCTTTTTCTTTTTCTAAAAAAGCATGAGTTGTAGATGAAGAACAAATAAAACTGTATTTGGCTCTGGTCTAATAGTGAGGGTAAATAGCTTTATTCTTTATACTTTTCAGTGTAGGTAAAATGTTCTATAATGGACATTTATTTCATTTGAAAACTGGAAATAATTAATAACAAAAAAAGCTACATATGCCCAAATGCATGTATCAGAGTTTAGATGCCAGATTTTAATTCTAATGAGTATTCTGCAGTTTATAACTTAGCAAATTGCACGTTGGTCTTTAACCTTTACTTATACGTTCTACTGTGCTTCAATGAAAGTGTTTATGAATATCATGAGTTAGTGTGAAAGTTGAGAGCTGCACTGATTCTAGAATAAAAAGTCCTCTGGTACGAATTTGACAAAAACTGGACTGTTTACAAGGACTGTTAGATAAACTGTGCAGGAATTTTATAAACCAAGTTTTTGAAGTTTAAACAGTTTAATGAATCTCTTTATGACAATATAAATCTCCATCTCTAGTCCCATCCTTTGTGTGTGTGTGTGTCTGTGTGCACACGTGCGCACTTGTATATAACACAGAATTAATCTTACAAGATGTGTATCATATTAAACTTAAGTACATTGGTTTATCCATTTAGCTTATGGAAATCAGAAAAAGGAAACTTGCTCATTTATTTCTTTTGTCAGTAAAATAAGAACAATTTCTTCAGGAATCTATCTTAAATTAAAGGTAAAAACTGGTTAATTTGGATTTACTGAGTGTGACATACATTTTTTTCAATATGTTCAAAATTTGGTATTGAATTCAGTGGTCTTAATTTAGCATCATAGATTAAAACTGAAAAGACGTAAGGAAGTAATCTGATTTAACATCAATAGTCTCTAAAATTTGCATCCTCAAAATATTTTACTTAATGTGTCAACCATTAAAAACAATTACATATCCATTTATTTACTTATTACCCATTCATTTGATACTCATTGAGTGCCAGGAAATGTTCTAGGCTCCATATAATTGAACAAAACGAGCAATGATTCTGCAATGGTGTTGATTACATTCTAGAGTAGGAGAAAATCCATCCATTTTGTATATATATATATAATGACTATGAAAATCATATAGTTCTTTGGAAGTTGATATGTATTGTGTGTAAAATATAATGTAGAGCAGAGGAAGGCGGTTTGGGAGTCTTTATGTTTTCACAGATTATTGCAAACATCACTTGTTGCCTACAAGTTCATTATGTTCAGGTACTATTTAACTCCTATTCTATTTTTGGACAGTTATTTCAAATATTATTCAAGATTTGGAAAATCTAAATCCAAAGTTCTACTAACCAGAGATAACTTCTCTTGGCATTTCATGGAATTTTGTCAATTTTTTGTACAGAATTTTTTCAATATTTATATTGACTATAATTTGGATTAAAAGTCATTTATGGGTTTGTGTTCAGGTTTTTGAATGTGAAATTTTTTTACATAATAAAAATTGTATATTCATAAATGCATCAAGACATTATTAAACTATTTACATGATAATGTATTGCTACTTTAAGCAGAAAAATAATACCCCAAACACATTTTTATTAGAATAAAGAGCCTCCATATTCATGAGGTGACAAGCTGGTGACCTCCCATTTATGCTAGTTAGAACTCTGTTTTATTGCAGCAAGAAGCAAGGCTAATTTGCATCTTCATTTATATTCAGCCCCCTGAAAATGAGTCATGACTTGTGACTCAGGGTTTTCTATTGCTTGTTGCAAAAGCAGAGTGGTCCCTTCACAGCTTTCTTCTGGTGTCCCCTCTGCCTGGAACCCTCTTTCCCTAGATTAGCCCCAGTGGCCCCTTCTCACAACCAAGGTCTCAACTTAAATGTCATCCCATCAGACTTTCCTCCTGTTATTAAAGCACACCTTCCCCTTGGTCACATTCTCTCATGTTGTCCATTTCATTTTCCTCAATAGTAAAGCTGATTTCTTTATTCTATTTCCTTATTTATTGTCACCTTATCCTCCTATCTTGGCTCCCTGAATGCCCAGCACTTGTCTGACTTGGTCTCTACTATAGCCTTAGTCTCAGCTGAGTCTCTGGCACATACCAAGTAATCAAGAAATGTTTGTTGAGTGAAGAATGAAAAATGATGAGCACACTACATAGTTAAAATATTCCAAGCAATTAATTGTCCTCCTTAATTTAGTAGTTTCACTATACTTCTTTTCATTGGCAGATTAAGTGTGAAATTAAATTGATACATGGAGAAAAAGTGCATTTACAGCAGAGTAGTATATTATAGTGTAGTATTGTATGGTAACTTGAATATTGTTGTTAAGATCATAGGCTGTGGAGCCAGATCACCAGGGCTGAAATTCTGGTTTAGCTACTTACTTAAGCAAACTACTTCACCACTTTTTGCCTTTTGTTTTTAAAATCAATATAATAATAGTGCCTACCTCAGTTTTTGTGAAGACTAAATGAGTTTATTCCCCCGCAGTGTTTATGATAATTCATAGTACATAATGAACGTTTCACAATCTTGTCCGTGATGGTGATGATGATGGTGATGATGACAATGATGATTATGTGACTATACTTCTCATTCTTGCGATGACCCCTGTGCATAAAATAAAAAAGCACAGGAGCACCTGAGTGGCTCTGTCAGTTAAGTGTCCAACTTCAGCTTAGGTCATGATCTCACAGTTTGTGAGTTTGGGCCCAGCATTGGGCTCTATTATGCTGACAGCTCAGAGCTTGGAGCCTGCTTCAGATTCTGTGTCTCCCTCTCTCTCTCCCCTTCCCCTGCTCGCTCTCTCTCTCTCTCTCTCTCTGTCTCTCAAAAATAAATAAACATTTTAGAAAAAATTTTTAAAAATAAAGTAAAAAAGCACAAGTGTGATCCTCACATATCTGGTAAAATTGTGCGTAAAAATTCAGGTTGGAGCACTGTTCACATCTTTAATCATACCAGTGCTTCCCTTGATAGCATAACTGTTTTCAGAGACCCATTTTCAGTGCTCTTATAGAAAAATGAAACACTGGGCTATTTCAAAGATGCTAAGCATGTGAGTGTTGAACACTACTTGCTGGAAATTATATAAAGCGCCAACGTAGCACCTTGCCGCCATGTTCCTCTGCCTTGTGGGAATCTTTTTTATTGAAATTGGTCCCCAGAAACATGAAATATCGGAATCAAACTTTGCTAACATGCATTCTTTAGATATACTCTCTTTTCTTTATTTCTAATGCCTGGGTAAAAGTGTGAGTGAGTCACATTTCTTCTGTCTGATGGCAACTTAATAATTTCCTTGACCCAAACTTAAGCTACTGCCACACTGTGAAAAGAGATATTGTTACACTTGAGTGTCCTGTGTGAGATTCCTCAGGCTTCAAAGGTGAAGTTGTCTTAAACACAAAAACCAAATTCAACATCGTAATGGAAACTGGAAGACACAGAAAAAATACTGCAAAAACATTGGTATGTTCTCCTAGAAGTGAAGTAACCTGATGCTTCACATGGTCAACAGTGACTTTGTTAATTAACATTTCAATTTGTTTTCATTTTTATTTAACTATTATTTTTTTAATTATGTAAGATTTTTGTTTTATTTTTTTCTAAGTTTTAATTTAAATTCTAGTTGTTAGTACACAGTATAATGTTAGTTTCAGGTGTAGAATTTAGTGATTCATCATCTAAACTTTAGATGATTCATGATTTACATACAAAACTCAATGCTCATCACAATAAGTGTCTTCCTTAATACCCATCACCCATCTAGTGCATCTCCTACCCACCTCCCTCCAGTATCCTTCAATTTGCTCTCTATAGTTAAGAGTCTCTTTTATGGTTTGCCTCTCTCTTTTTTTTCTCCCTAGGTTCATCTGTTTTGTTTCTTAAATTCCACACGAGAGTGAGATCATATAATATGTGTCTTTCTCTGACTGACTTATTTCGCATGGCCTATTATTCTTAGCCCCATCCACATTTTTGCACTCCTAGAGGAAAACGCAGGCAGTAACCTCATTGGCATTGGCCATAGCAACATTTTACTAGATATGCCTCCTGAAGCAAGGGAAACAAAAGCAAAAATAAGCCATTGGGGTTTCCTCAAGATAAAAAGCATCTGCACAGGAAAGGAAAGAATAAACAAGACAAAAAGGCAACTGAATAGAAGATATTTGCAAATTACATATTTGATAAAGGGTTAGTATCAAAAATTTATAAAGAACTTATCATACTTAACACTCCAAAAGAATAATCCAGTTAAAAAAATGGTTAGAAGACATGAATAGACATTTTTCCAAGGAGATATCCAGATGACTAACAAACACTTGAATAGATGTTCAACATCACTCGTCATCCGAGAAATACAAATCAAAGGTACAATGAGATCACCTCCTCACCTGTCAGAAAGGCTGAGATCAACAACACAAGAAACAACAGATGTTGGCAAGGATGCGGAGAAAAGGGAACCCTCTTACATTGTTAGTGGGAATGAATGCAAACTGGTACAGCCACTCTGGAAAACAGTATGGAAGTTCCTTGAAAAGTCAATTTTTTTTTAATTTCACGTATATGTATAAATAAAATTTCTTGCATGAATAGCTTATATTGAAGTTTGTGCTTCATCCTAATAATGGACATTTCTGAAATATAATTGTGGACAGTTCTGGATTTAGATGGAAAATTAACCCCAGTGCCATAGGTACTAAAAAAGGTTCCTTGCCTCAAAATATAGCCCCTGGTTTGGTCTGGGGTCTTCAGCTTTACCATAGAATTCTCACTTTCTTACTCTAAAACTACTAACACACCCAGCTGACAAAAATATAGCATATTAACTCTGCACACATTAATCTGCTCCTCATAATGTTTTTCTCATTTATGCTCACATATATTCCTTCCTGCCTTTAAAGAAATTACTTTTTAGTAAGAAACATGTAGACCAATAACTTTCTTCAATCAATAAATGCCAATATAGTAGCAAGTAATAGATGGTATTTGCAAAGCATTTACTATATACAGAAGCTAATATAGTACCATATAAACTTTACTTAAGTTAATAATTCCTATAATCATGTCAGGTAGTACTAATAATCTCAATTTTATAGTTAAGGGAATTGAGGCACAAGGGATTTTAATTGCTTAACTAAGGTTATTCAGAAAGCAAGTAGTGGAGATGGAATTCTAATCCAGGTAGTATCTTGACTCCAGGGTCCAAACTTTTAATTACTTTACTAAAATAAAGGTTTGAATATAATTCTATAAGAATAAAGATAAGTAATATGCAATTAAGTTTTTGGGTGAGATGCAGAATAGAGAGCTTTCAAGGAAAATGAGAAAGGATATGGCATTTGAAATGAATTTTGAAGGATGCATAATTTTCCAAGCACATGATCAAAGGATGGATATTTTAGGCAAGTGCAAAAGCAGAGAAAGAGGGATTGATGGTAATTGAAACTATTGAAAACATTTCTTTGCCTCCTGAATAATGGCCAAGTTAATTAAACTAGCATTGAAAGTCCAATGGGATCTTCTCTTAACCTAAATGTCTAGTCCTGTTTTTCACCATTGTCTTCTGCTATTCACTTTACATATTGCAATATGTGTTCTTTCTTCTACATCTATCTTCATGCTTTCCTACCTCTACTTTTCCATTCATATTATTCCTTCCATATGCATCTACTCTGTAGGTCTCCACCTGTTCATCTTTTACTTAAACTCCAAGGCCTCATTTAGATATACCTTCCCCTTCATAGAACATTTCCCTCCCGGGCAGAAGTTTTCATTTCTCTTCCCATCCTGTTCCATAACGCTTACACTCTCTATACTTTTCCAAGTTGCTCATCACTTCACCCACACAGTTTACCTCTTTATGTATTTATGAATTCATTCATCCATTAATAATTAGCTAACTAGTTAGCTATCATCTATCTATACCAATAATCTGCCAAAAAGTTTTAATGGAAAGTTGCATAATAGCAGTTAAAATTTTGGGCTTTGTAATCTAACATAACTGGGTGGGATTACTAATTCTGAGTTTATACACCATCTAGCAAATTGCTTAAACAACCTGAAGTTACATTTCCTCATGCTAGAAGTGGACATAGAATATGTCCCTCAGAGCACTGTTGGGAAGATTAAATCTAATAGCAAATATAAAGTGCTTAGCTTAGTACAAACACTAACAAAATAGTAACTGTGACCATTACTATTGTTGAGATATACAGAATATTCCAGGAACAACTATTTAAGAATCACAGATAAATAATACAGCAGCATTTCTTGATTTTTAGTGTCTATTCTTATTGTATATAATCACCACCCCATGAGCTTGTTAAAAGGTAGAGTCCATGTGGCTTTTTTCCCAGATACTCCTGATGCCCTAAGTCTGGTTTAGGGTAAGAATCTCCATTTTTCAGAAGCAGCCTGACTGACTCTACTGCAGATGATCTGAAACTGTATTTTGAAGACCTTGAAGCAATGCCAAAGGAGAGATATGGCCAATGAAAACTTTCAACTAGGGGGCGCCTGGGTGGCTCAGTCAGTTTAGCGTCCGACTTCTGCTCAGATCATGATCTCATGGTTCGTGGATTCCAGCCCCGCTTTGGGCTCTGTGCTGATAGTTCAGAGCCTGGAGCCTGGTTCCGATTCTGTGTCTCCCTCTCTCTCTGTCCCTCCCTTGCTTGTACCTTGTCTCTCTCTCTGTCTCTTAAAAATAAGTAAACATTGAAAGAAAAAAAAAAGAAAACTCTCAGCTAGAAAAACAATATGCTTATTCAGCCAGATGTGCTAGCTTAGATGTAATCAATCTCTTATCAATCTCGTTACCATTTTCCTCTCACTTTAAAAGGGAAAAAAAAAGGGTTTTTTTCTTTATGCATGATTTTCCTAGATTATTCCTTGCAAGAATACAGGCTTTGATGCTTACATATTAGTAAGAACTCTCACATATCGTGATTTACAAAGAACAAAGGAAAGCTATAATAAACCCCAAAAAATAAAATAAAATAAAGAAGAGATTCTATATAATAGCAATGATTTGAAGATAAAACCTATTGCTTATGTAAAAGATTCATTTTTGTTTGGTGGACTAAGGTCGTCTTTTGTTCCCGAAAATGCAATCGAGAGTCCTCCACTGTGATTTTAACTATTCTCAGAAACAAAACACTTTTTTTAAATGTTTATTTATTTTTGAAAGAGCGAGAGACAGAGCATAAGCGGGCGAGAGGCAGAGAGAGAAGGAGACACAGAATCTGAAGCAGGCTCCAAGCTGTCAGCACAGAGCCCAACGCAGGGCTCGAACTCACAAGCCGTGAGATCATGACCTGAGCCGAAGTCAGGCGCTCAACTGACTGAGCCAGCCAGGCACCCCGTGAACACTTATTAATGAATAGCTACCAGAATATTTTATGGGCATAGAAGAATACCAATCAGTGAATCTCAAATCAAAATCTTATGGGAAAATGGATTTGTTTTGATTCTGTCTGCTTCTTTGGGGTTTTTGTGATTTGAATATCCAGCCTTATTCCAGAGATTCTGACCCAAAAAAAAAAAAAATCTTAAATGACGCTCATATATATGCATTTTTTAAAATCGCTCAGATGATTGTGGCCATCTAGGTTTGAGAATCACCAGTGCCCCAACGTGTGGCTTTTAGCTTCAGTTCCACCAGAAGATCTTCCTAAAAACATAAACATGGACCTGTTGAGTCAGAAATCTCTGAGAGTGGCTATAGCAATCCACAATGTAAACAAACTTTTCTGATGATTTTTATGTACATTAGACAGTAAGAATCCCCACAAACCAAATTGTCAGGCTGTCTCCTCTAATACATCGAAAAGAGAAGGATACCAGGAGCCCAGGGCCCAAAGGTCCTGTGACTCATTCCAGAAGATAATCTGTTTTTCTTTTCA
>PITB01036595.1:0-11465 GCA_004024585.1 Paradoxurus hermaphroditus | reverse complement strand
TCTATTGTTGAAACTGTGAACTGTCTCGGGCTGGCATTTGGCTCTGTGGCCAACAGATGTCAAGCATGTGTTTTTCTGGCACGTTAGTAGGTTTCATGGTGTCCTTCTACACAGTTTGGGAACCATGGGATTAGGACTGTTATCCTTTCCACTTCCGTAGAGGCCACAGACAATAGTTGAGCAGTATCATCTGTAATTTGTTTCCTTTTTTTTTTTTTTTTGATGGGGAGTTGAGTTGGGAATTTGAGCACATAATTTCCAGAGTGCGGGAGAGTCGAATTCCAAGAAAGTAGTTAGTCAGACCCTCTCTTGTAATCCGTTTCCTTATTTTGTATTTACATCTTTCCTATCAATATTTGTTTCATGCTTTCAGAATTGTAGTCATTTTCCTTAATAGAAGAGACAGTAGCAAAACAGGTATTAAATAGTTCTTCTTTTTCTATGTTGACTTGTGTATGAAATTTCATTTGCCCTAAATTTCTAACTATGAACTTAGCTAAAAATATACATACATACATATATATTTATATATTTATATTTATACTTATATTTATAAGCTATCCATAGCTCATTTGTGTTTAAATCTTCTTGACACTATTCACTTCTATGTTTATCCTTGGTTATTTATCCATCTTTTTGTCACTCATAGTTTTCTCTTTATCCTTACTTATCATAGCGGCTTTTGTAACTGACACTTTAAAAATATTTTTATTGTAAATATATACAACATAAAATTGACCATATTAGACATTTTAAAATGCACAGTTCGTTTATATTAAACAGTCATAATGATGTGCAACCATCACGACGATGCATCTCCATCACTCTTAACATCCTGTGAAATGGAAACTGTGTACCCGTTAAACAATAATATCTCCCATTTGATCCCAGCTCCTGTAAACCACTGTTTTACTTTCTCTCTGTATAATTTTGAATAATCTAAGAACGTCATATAAGTAAAATTACAAAATGTTTTCCTTTTTATGAGCGGCTGATTTCAGTTAGCATATGTCCTCAAGGGTCATCCATCTTGTAGCTTATCTTAGAGTTCCCTTCCTTTAAAGTCTGAAGAATAGTCCATTGTATACATTTGCTTATCCATTCATCTGTCGGTGGGCACTTGGGTTGCTTCCATGTTTTGGTTTATGTGAGTAAGGCTGCTGTGGATATGGGTGCATAGTCATTTCAAGACTCTGCTTTCAATGACTGCTTTCAGTTCTGTTGGGTACACAGCCAGAAGTGGGATTCTACATCCTATGGAGAGTATACTTTTAATTTTTTTAAGGAACTGCCATACTATTTTCCACGCCAGCTTTACTATTTTAAATTCCCACCGACAGTGCACAATGGCTCCAATTTCTCTATATTCTTGCCAGCATTGTTATTTTGTGTTTATCACAGCCATCTACTGTATATGAGATGCTATCTCATTGTAGTTCTGATATGCATTTCTCTGATGATTAGTGATACTGAGCATCTTGTCATAGTTATCGACCATCTGTAAATCTTCTTTGGAGAAAGTCTATTCAAGTTATTTGCCCAGTTTTTCATTGGGTTGTTTGTCTTTATTCTTGAGTTGAAATTGTTCTTTTATAAAGGATGTGCCTATCCTTTATTAGATATATGATTTACAAATGTCTTTCTCAACTGAGTTTTCTTTTTTACTTACTTTTTTTATAATGTTTATATATTTTGGAAGGAGAGAGAGAGACAGAGCTTGAGCAGGGGAGGGGCAGAGAGAGAGGGAGACATAGAATTCGAAGCAGGCTCCAGGCTCTGGAGCTGTCAGCACAAAGCCTGATGCAGGGCTAGAACTAACGAGCTGTGAGATCATGACCTGAGTTTAAGTCAGATGCCCATCAGACCGAGTCACCCAGGTGCCCCTCTTTTTACTTTCTTGATAGTGTCATTTGAAGCATAGATGTTTTAAAATTTGATACAGTTCAACATATCCTTTTTTTGTTATTATTTATGGGTTTGATGTCATATCTAAGAAACCATTGCCAAATCCAAGGTTAGGAAGATTTACTCCCATGTTTTTTTTTTTTTTTTTTTTTTTTTTTTTTTATAAGAATGTTATATTCTTTTAGCCTTTATTTTAGGTCTTTGATCCATTTTAGATATGTTGTGAGTTAAGTCTCCAGTTTCATTCATGTCGAATGTGGCTTTTCAATTGTTCCAGCCCCGTTTATTGAAAACACTATTTTTCCCTTAGTTCTCATTAGTCTTGTTGAGAATCAGTTTATTATATTCTGTTGACTTTTTATCTATATTTTTTGTTGTTTTATTACTAATTGCTCTATGAATTAGAGAACACATCTTCATTTGCCACAATCTACTTTAGGTTGTATTGATATAATCCTAGTAATATATAACAAATAAGCTCTTGATATAAGAGTAATATATATAGTAATATATAACAAATAAGCTCTTTTCCTTCCCTATCTTTGAGATATCATACCATGTAAGCGTGTGTATGTGTGTGCATGTGTATGTGTGTATGTACATGTGTGTATGTGTGTGCATATATATATATATTTTGTATATATAATAAACCCAACATTCCACTAATATAGTTATAATTTTCTTTTAACAGTAATAGGTTTTTAAAAGTGATTTGATAGAAGAAAACAGGATATGAATATATACACACACAGCTATCCACAGAGTCTTTGATATTTACCCCCATATTTATTCTTTCTGGTGTTCTTCCTACCTCCATGTGATTCAAGTTATTTGTTCTCTGTGTCATTTCCTTTTTGCCTGATGGATTTCTTTAGTGTTTCTTGTAGGGCTAGTCTACAAGAATTCTCCCACTATTTTTAAAATTATTTGCAAACACCTGTATCTATCTATCTATCTACCTTTCTTTCTTTCTTTCGTTCTTTCTTTCTTTCTTTCTTTCTTTCTTTCTTTCTTTCTTTCTTCTTTTCTTTCTTACTTCTTTTCTTTCTTTCTTCCTTTCTGTCTTTCTGTCTTTCTCTTCTATGGGTGGATTTTCTGGATAGAATTCATGGTAACAAGTATTCCTTTTTCTTTTAGCACTGACTTTGAATTCATTCTACTACTTTATGGCCTCCATTGTTTCTGTCAGCCTTTAATTTTATTTTCCTCAACCGTAAATGAGTTTTCTCTTACTCTTTAAAAAGTTTTGTTTTTGTCTTTCAGCAGTTTGACCGTGATATGTTTAGTGTGAATCTCTTTGTATCCTACTTGGATTCATTGTAATTTCTGGAAATGGAAATGTAGATAAATGTTTTCCATCAAATTTGGGAAGTTTGAGCCAATATTTCTTCAAATATTTTCTTCCACTTTCTCTGTCTTCTCATTTTGGGGATCCCATGACACGTATTTTGGTGCGTGGTCCACCTGACATTTTCTCACAGGTCTCTGAGGACCTGTTCGTGTTATTTCTATTTTTTTCACCTCCTTTCTGTGGATTGGCTAAATATTGCTGTATCTTTACATTTTACCTATTGCTTTATCCTCAAGTTCACGGAGTCTTTCTCCTTTCCTTTCAAATCTGCCGCTGAGTCCTTTTCAGAGAAGTTTCAAGTTTAAGTATTGTATTAACTCCAAATTCAACTCTGGAATTTAGAGTTTTAATACATTCTGTTTCTCTATTAAAGTGTTCTTTTTACTGAATCATCATCATCATCATCATCATCATCAGATTTTCCTTTAAATCTTAGGACATATTTACAATAGCTGCTAATGAAGTAATTTTTGCTACACTTAATATTGGGGATCATTCAAAGTCTGTTTCTGCCCACTGCCAATTTTATGAGTATAGTTCTCAGTTTCTTTAAGTATGTTGTAATTGTATGTTGAAAACACTTAAGTTGTTTAAATTGTTTTTGGGTTTTTTGGTTTTTTTTTTTTTGATAGTTTGTGTAGACCTAAATGGTGGGAAATTTTCCTCCAGTGCAGTTTCCAGCTACTGATGTCTCTAACCAGTTTTTTGTTTTTTTTTTTAATTTTTTATTCATAGCCTGGCTTCCTAGGGGTCACTGCTGTGTCTGAATCAGCCAAATTTTTGGGCAATGTTTGTGCTCAAATACTTCTGGACCATACAGCTGCCAATCAGTGTGTGTCTGGTTTGGGGGATGTTTTCAGAGTTACAGCTAGTTCTCAGTTCTTTGGCCTCCACTTTTCACTGGCTCTCCTGGTTTTGCCCCTGTACCTTCGTAGCTTTCCAGCCAGTTACAGATCTGTGGAGGGCTTCTCTCAGGTCTGCCATGGCTTTCTCCTACCCGGGGTCTCCTGGTTTACTATCTGGTAAAGTCACCCCTTAACCCGGCTGGGAGCACATGCTCAAGCTAGCAAACCTGTGACTTTTCCCTCTTGTTCCCAGTCAGTTGAGTCATTTTTAGATGGCAAAGCTATGAATTCCTGCTGCCAACCCTGTATCTCGTCAGTGCCCTGTGGTACCAAAGCTACTGTTTATGGTCAGCCCTCCTGGTAAAACTAACACACCTACTTATGGAACTTAGGGGAACAACCCCTCACAGAAGGGCCACAGGCTCCTCCTGTTACTATCACAGCTCTTCCAGTTTTTCAAGAGTATGTATATGTCCTTAACTTTTTGTATGCTTGTGGTTTAGAATGCTCGGAAATAGTTATTTTGACGATTTCATTGAGTTTCAACTTTTTGAGTCTAAACTCTTTTTGTTGCCATAATCAGAAGCACTCCTATCCCTTTTTACTTTTTAAATATTTCTTATACTTTTCTAGATATTGTTTTATATTTTTAATTTCATCTGTAGAATACATTCTAAAATTGTTCTTCATAACTATCTTCTACTTGTTTTGCATTAATAGCACTAAGAGCCGGGATCAAGACTACATTTTCCTTTGTGATTAGGTATTGCCATGTCACTAGACTTCCGCCTGAAATGATGTGGGCAGAAGTGATGTATGGGAGTGCTGGGTTGTGCTTACATAGGCACAGGGCATGCCCTCCGTCTCTCCTTTTCCTTTTCCTGTTGAATTGGATGTGGACTTGGTAGTCATCCAGCTGGGACCGTGTACATAAGGATACCCCTTAAAGATGACAAGGCAAAAGGACAGAGGGAATCCAGACCCCTGTTCTCATAGCGACAGTGTTTCCAGCCTTTCATGGAATAGGGATAGACACACATTCATTTTATATTCAAAATAATCCTAAGCAGTAGATAATCTTCCCCTTACTATACAGATGAGGAAGGATTCCGAGTCTAGTAAAAATTTAGCTACAATCACAATTAACAACATGCCTAAGCCAAGATTAAAACTTGTGGCTCCCAAACAAATGGCTGTAGTCACAATATTATACTGTCCTTCCTTAAAAGAGAGTCTGGCAAATGCAAAGGTCATGCTTGGCAATTTTGATAAATGAGTATGTGACCATTTTCTCAGAATTCCCTCTTAGCTCACAGAAGGGTGAGATCAGGTTATCTCACGACCAGGATTTCATAATATTATTTCTCCAAGTGGTCCTGAACCATCAAAGCTTTCATGTCTATGAACATTCTCATTTCAAGGTCAAATAGGCACTCTATATCTACTTTGTGAAGTTGGACAGTATTGTGGTTAGAGACGTTCATGACAAGTAATCAAATTTAAATGTTCGAAAGAGCCTATTTGTGTATTTGTGTACGTGAATGTTTGTTGCTAAGGAAATTTTCAAGTAATGTAAATCATTTCCTATACCCTTTGACATGGGATGGAAGCATATTTCTTTTCCAGTCGTCCCAAAAGTATTTCACTGTCTTAGAAAATAGTCTGAAGGTCAGTTCTGATTGCTTTAACTCTGAAATCTGTTGTGTTCCTGATAGCATGCAGAGTTTTAGATGTAGTTAGTAATATCCACTAAAAATATTCAATTGCCATAGAACACAAGGCTCTTTGAGAGTGCTCTAAATGAAACAGCTTCCACCAAGAACAACAGGATGTAGAGCCCTAAATTAAAAATCACTGACAGATCTAATGCACTGTCAGTGTTCAACCAATCCAAATGACCACATCAAATACGGCAAATTCCTGAATTCAAAAATATAAGGTCTTTGGAAATGGCTCTCTTTTCCTTTGTCACTGTGTTATTTTGAGATCGGTACTACTCTCGTACTAACTAGACATATGGACAGTTGGAGTTTTGATATAACAATGCAAATTCCAAAGGAGGAAAACAAAGATAAAAGGGAAGAGTGAGGGTGTATCTAGTTTGAATATTTTTTAAAAAATATAACATCAATGTTATCTCCCTTAGGATTAGAGACATTGTTTTTAGGAAGCCTATGCATAATATATGGAATTTTGTATATTTCAAATTCAGTGCTCTTGAAATACTTTCTTAAAATGTTATTATTGGATTATACCATGTCTTTAAAGTGGAGTGTATCCCTCATGAATACTGATGAATTAGCATCAGCTCTTAGTTGAAAGTCTTTGCCTAGTGTCTAGGCTAACTTCACTTTACTACTCCGTACTTCCCCACCCTACTCTATTCCACCAAGATTCTGTACGGCCTGCATCAGCAGATTTCCTGACCCTCTGACTTCTGGTTGGCTTTGGCTACTCGCAGGAGCCTGCCAGTCAGCTGGAGGGCTGGCAGATATTTAATCCTTAGCTTCGTGTCTCCGTGCAGGAGCAGTTTTAAGCTAGTCTTAAGCTGGTTGTATCCCGCCATGAGTAGCCACAGAACCTCTCAAGTGATGCTCTTCATAAAGCCCTTTCTATCCCTGCGTACTGTGCCCCTTTAAGCTAGGGATTGTGTAGGGCACCTGGCTGGCTCAGTTGGTTAAGCGTCCTACTTTGGCTCAGGTCATGATCTCAAGGTTTGTGGGTTCGAGCCCCGCATTAGGCTCTGTGCTGATGGTTCAGAACCTAGAGCCTGCTTCAGATTCCTTGTCTTCCTCTCTTTCTCCCCTTCCTCCTCTGGCATTTTCTCTCTCTCTCAAAATAAATAAATAAATATTTAAAAACAACTAAAAATCTAGGGATTGTGTGTTAGAAAAAAAGCTAACATAGTGGATCTGACTGCTTATCTGTAGAAAACCTGATTACAAAGTTAGCTTTTAACTGGCATCTGGGAACTTGGACTGTGTGAGGGCTCTCCCCATCCCTAGAACAGGTAAGAGTGGCTCACTGCCTCTTAAATTTTGTCTGACCAAATGTTTTATGCTTAACCCTGAAGTCCTTCTGGAAATCTAGAATTTGGGGGTTATTCGTGTTGACAGAGGCTGTCTACATAAACAGCCCCCAGTACAAACCCTAGGCACTGGGTTTCTAATGAGCTTTCCTGGTTGGCAACGTTTCACATGTTTTCACAAAACATTGACATTGCTGGGGGGATTAGGCATATCCTGTGTGACCAGAACCTTGTGGTTGGTTTCCTTTGGACTTACCCATGTGCCTTTCCCTTTGTTGATTGTATTCTAGCCCTTAGGCATAATAAGTCTTAGCCACAAGTAAGTCTTTATGATAAGTCTGGAGAGTCCTTCAAGTGAATCATTGAACCCGGGGGTGGTCTTGAGGACCCCTACTATGAATGGTAAAGGGGCTCTACTGTTATCATGTGATTTCTTGAAATTTCTTAACAAAAATATTAATAGGTTTTGAAGTCAGGTGACACAGCAGCCTGTACCTTTGCTATCCTATTTAATGAAAAGGGACGATTAGGATGAACTTCTCCAAATGGACGGAGGAGAATGCATTTTGTTAAGCCAGAAGGGGATAAATAAACTGGTGGTTCATTGTCCCTAAAAAATAGATACCGTCTTTTTCCTTTGCTTTTATATATTCTCGGAGTGGGGAGATGTTGAAGAAAAACAGGGAGGCTAAGGAAAATATGGAGTGGTAGGAGACAATGTTTTCATAGGGAATACTTAACGTTATATAAAACATCACTAGAGGAGTGAGACGAACGCTCTCATGTGGCCGATGGAAGCAATCGCATCACCTCTAACAAGCACTGCACCTCTAACAGGTGTGGGCATATTCACACAATGCATTCAAATTGTTTCTTGCTAATATTTAGACCATTGAACCATCCATGGCAACCATAGTATTTGTATTACCAGCTATTATTCTTTCTTTTAGATTATGCTCTGTGAGGCGGGATGAGGCACATGTGTTAGTGGAATGGAAAACTTCCTTTGAAAAATCCAAAAATTATGCTCCTTAAATTCCAAGTTTCAACATAACTTATTTATGTCAACTTTTAAATTAAGTGGAAAATAAATGTTATGCATCCTTGGAGAGTTTCGAAAGAAAGAGAAAGAGAAGGAGGGAGGAAGGGAGGAAGGAAGGAAGGAAAGAAGGAAGGAAGGAAGGAGAGGGAGGCCGGAAGGGAGAGAAAGAGAGAGAGAGAGAGAGAGAGAGAGAGAGAGAGAGAGAGAGAGAGAGAAAAAGAAGTGCTTAATATAAACTTTTGTGATTCCCCCCCAACTATGTTTATGTCAGCTGCATTAACCTACAAAATTGTTTCATGCTCATAGATAAAAAGCTTTGTTTCAGAGAACTCATGATGCGTACCTCTGTTTATTAATGTCTTGGTAAGCCACATGTCTTCTTGATAAAGTAATCCTGAATCAGAAAGACCTCTTTGTTGGATATCTTGCTTCAGTTTACTCGTGTGCTTATTGATTGCCTTTGCTAATAAATGCTCTCTCCATTGTAATTTAGCTCCATACCAACAACCTCCACCCAGAGGACAAGTTCAAAGTTCTTCTGCTATCAATCTTTCCTGGAGTCCACCTGATTCTCCAAATGCCCACTGGCTTACTTACAGTTTATTCAGGGATAATTCTGAAGTCTACACTACTGAAGATCAATACCCATACAGTAAGTTTAAAGGTTTGGTGATAGAAATATATAATATTCTGAGACTTGGTCTATTAGTTAAGATCTTTGACACTGAGGATGAATGTTGTGGTTTCCCGTGTCTAGCAGAGAGTGCTTCAAGCAGAGGTGGAATTACAAATCCCAGGCGCAGGCACCAGGTAATCAAAACAATGCAATAAAAATGAGATGCTTCTTATTCACTAAGCCTTTAATGCTTATTAAATTCTCAAAGGTGAAAAAAGTTACCCTATCTAGCGTTTATGAGAATATGGAGGATCTAGAACTTATATAAACTGCTGAAATATCTGTGTAAGTTGATCGGTAAAATATTTCATGCAGGATTAATGGTTAAAATGTATGAAAAACCTAATCCTTTTTTATATACCATTTGACTCAGCAAATTTACTTTAGGAAGTTTATCTTAAATTAGTAGTCATAAATGGATACAAAGTATGTTCAAACATACACTACTTGTAAGAGCAAAATTTTGGAAACATTCAGATATTCAAAAAACTTTCCATAAACTGTGATAGATGGCATAGTAGAATCTGGGTACATTGTGAAGTGAATTTTAGAATGTGATTGCCTGTAACTTAGTTTACATGTTAATGAATGGAAAACGTCCATGACACATTGTGTGATGTAATAAAAGATATTACGAATAATCTATGATTTGTCTTTTCATTCAGAAATGTGTAGAAATACTAGAAGGCTTACAACAAACTGATCTGTAGTGTTCTCTGGGCAAGATATTACTGAAAACTTATTAAATGTTCCTTTTATATGGGTTCAGCTTTTCAAATTCTCAGGTTAAAAACGGACTTTTGAGAAAGTGGAGTCAGAGTGCTAATGTTCATGCAAACAATGTAGTTTTATGCATACGCCTGCCATTTCCATAGAGATGGAATATAACATGGACTTAAATTGAAAGAGACAGAATGTGAAGAAACCGTGAAGACTGTCTTTGCATCTATAACTTTTATGAGGATTTTAAAGGAGCTTATAGAAATCAAACTATTGGGACGCATTGTCTTTTTAAAAAGATTTACTCAGATGCTTTATTTTATTATTATTATTTTTATATGTTTTTTGAGAGCAGGAGCATGAGCCAGGGGAGGGTCAGAGAGAGAGGGGAAGAGAGGATCCAAAGCAGACTTTTCACGGTCAGGCTGACAGAGCGAGCCTGATGCGGGGCTTGAACCCACAAACCGTGAGATCATGACCTGAGCAGAAGTCAGACACTCAACGGACTGAGCCACCCAGGCGTCCCTACACAGATGTTTTAAATTCAGTTTCCCTGAAGCTAGAATGAAGAAACAGAAATTATTACATCCTTCCAGCTCTGTCTTCTCTGATATTTGCCTCTAGTCATATGTAGTTATGAGCTAGTTTGAGAAACTAGTTTAAAGAAAAACATTGGAACAGTGATTCTAATTCAAGTTTCCATTTTGTTCTCTTTGTTTAATGTCTAATTTTCCAAATTCTAGTTGCACTTGCTTACTTAGTTAGACAGGTACGTAAAGTTCTGTGGGTGCCCTGAAGTTCCGTAATCTTCCTCAATACGGTTAGGAGGCTGCCTTGTTTGAACATAGCAATTGGCTCTAAAACTTCCGGACGACACACACCGCAGTAGGTTACATTTTGTACCTAATTCTGCCTGACACGCACCTACTTTCCTGCGTCCGGCACTTTCTATTAGCTCTAAATGTTTCTCCGGTACTCCCGCTCTTCTTGAAGTTAATGGAAACTCTGAACTTCATGATGCAGATTGCAAAGAGGAATGAACATCTGTCTACATCTGCCGTGTTGGCAAAGCATCCCCAAAACCTGCTACTAGAAGGTTTATTTTCTTCCAAATATCAGCATGATCCAGGTGTCCTGAAACTTAACTTTTGTGATCGGGAAAAAGAGAGTTATAAAAATATTGAAAGTAATTTTGAAGATGACAGTACCGCTGGTTGGATTATTTCTGAAAATTGTGAATTAGGATCCCCCTGTTTTCCATACAGCTGAATTCAATAATAAAATTAAACTTCAATTTTACCCTTCCATCCAGTCGCCTGTTTTCTATAGTAACATATTGTGATCTGTTTTATAGACCATTACATGAGAATATAACACTCTGGCTCTTTTTCATGATTGTACTAATATAGAATCCAAATAACAATTTCTTACATAATAAATGTGTACTCATTCACTAATCAGACATTTATATAATCCTATTAAACGAGGTATTATTTCCTAAAACCTTATTTTTCATTAAAAAAATGCCACTTCTGGCATTTCTTGACAATCACTATAATTAATGATGTGAAAATTATCTGCATGATGGCATTTGAACAGTAAGAACAATTGGTTAACGCTGTCAGAACTTTGTATCATTCTAATAATACCCTCATGTTTATTACTCTATTTCCAGTGTGTGGATAGCATGTGTAATATGAAAAGGAAACAGTACTTATATTCAGTTGGATGAACACAAATCTTTGGGTTAAATAAAGGCATTTGGAATTATAGGTGGAGAATCATTGAACTTTTCAAAGAAAATTAATAGTGTTGTCTTCCGAGAAAGTTTGATCATTTGGTTCAGACCATTATAGAATTCCTTGTTAGAATAAAAACTTTTCCTAGCTTGCCTGATG
>PITB01036594.1:0-11429 GCA_004024585.1 Paradoxurus hermaphroditus | reverse complement strand
TGCACTCATCCATTTCCTGGGAACTCAGCTACAAGAAAGGACATAAAAGCAAGTCTCAGTGACTGAGCACAGAACAGACTCAAACCCAAGCCAGTAGGGGGCCAATGGTCTACTTTCGTAAGTTTCTTAGGCTCCTTTCCTTTGATCCAAATTGATTCCAGGATCTGGGGAGAGGAAGCCTGGAGGATATTCCTCTAGAGTCTTTTCTAAGGTTGGCAGGTATTGATCCCTCCCCAGAGCCCAATATTTCTCGTGTGTTCACCAATTGAACTTATATACATGGTTCTTCATGGGGCAAAGGGAGATGAACCATCGGGTGATGTGTACACAATAGGATTAAACATAAACTTGGTTCATGAAAAATCATATGTTAGAGAGAATGAGGCCCAGTAGAAACTCTTATACATTACCAGCGATGATCTTGTCAAATTGAATACTCACATATGTGACAAATCTGCAGTGTCTCTTCAAGGCATATGCCCAGGGGGCACAAGCCGGAATGTTCAGAGCAGTACTCTTCATAAGTAAAGCAAGCAAACAAAAATACTGGAAACAGAGGCGCCTGGGTGGCTCAGTCGGTTGAGCGTTCGACTTCAGCTCAAGTCACGATCTCACAGTTCGTGGGTTCGAGCCCTGCGTCGGGCTCTGTGCAGACAGCTAAGAGCCTGCAGCCTGCTTCAGATTCTGTATCTCCCTCTCTCTCTGCTCCTCCCCCGCTCATGTTCTGTCTCTCAAAAATTAAATAAATATTAAAAAAAAATACTGGAAACAGCCCAAACGACCATCAAAGAGGAATTAACAAATAAATCATTCACACTATGAAAGGAAGTAATATGAATATTTTAGTAATACTATAAGCGAAGAGAATAAGCCCCAGATGATTTAATTCCGCATGGTACTCTGATAAAGAAGGACAACCAACCCTAAACCACAGATATATGTACACATGTAAATTTTAGAAGCATATATGTGTATTATTTATGTGTATTTATATGATATAAATATATCATATATACATAGAACTTATATATATACATATGCAAGTGAATGATAAACACAAGATTCAGGGCGATGCTTACAATTAACACAGAGGTTGATAGAAGTCATTGGCAATGTTTTAATTCTAGTGTTGAGTGGTGAGTTGAGTTACTACTCCTTCTTATTATTAGTAGTAAACAAGAAGAAAAGTAAATAAAAGTCTTCTGCAAGACCAGTGTGTTCATAGTGTGTTCTGAAACAAAGATTATAATTCCCCCCAATTATGTGTAACTAAAGTTCAAGTAAAACTAAAAGAAAAAAATATTTGGGGCATCTGGATGGCTCAGTGGGTTAAACATCTGACCAAATTTAGGCTCAGGTCATGATTTCACGGTTTGTGCTGACAGCTCAGAGCCTGCTTGGGATTCTCGCTCTCCCTCTGTGTCTACCCCTTACCCACTCACGCACACACACACATGCTCTCTCTCAAAATAAATAAATAAACCTTTAAAAAAAAAGAATCTCTCTCTCCCTTTCCTTCTGCCCCTCTTCTTCGCTTGTGCACCCTCTCTCTTCAACATAAAATATATATAATCTGGTAGACATTACACAAGCTCAGCTGGAAGGATTAGTAACATACCTAATAAATCCTTTTTTCATTCTACCTTTATTTCTCCTTCTCACTTTATCTAAAACGTGCTTAACTGGAACTGTCAACACCTTCTTTGGTTGTTACCCTGACAAAGAAAGCTAATAAGACTTAAAGATGCAAATGGAAAGGAAAATGTGTGTACACCATTGTGAGCCCACCACAAACTCTCAGTTAAGGCTCAGCTTTTCTCAGCACAACTAGAGAGGTGAGAGGTGAGAGGAGAGAAGAAATGGGGCAGGGTAGGATACCTTGGAGCAACGCAGGCTTTGCATGATGTGAGTTCTTAGAGGTCAGCCTTGGCAGAGAAAAGATGGTTCTATCAAGTTTGCAGACAATTATGAAATGTCTCTATATTTGTTTTGAGTCACCAAAAGTCCACAAAGTAAATTATTTGGTCTTAGAATAATTTGCAAGTTAAAAGCTTTAATAACAACTAGTCAAGCCTGTTTGTACATAAACAGAGCTCCGAGGCCATTCCTTGGTTACATAATTATGGATTGACCCATTGTTCTTCTGTCTCTCTGCCTTTTTTTCCTGTCTTCTCTGACTTCCTTTTTTGCAAGTCATGTGTTTGACCCCACCCTGGCCCACAGTATTGATGCCTAACTTACTAACTAAAATCATTGTTTGAGGGGTGCCTGGATGCCTCAGTTGTTTAAGCCTCTGACTTCAGCTCAGGCCATGATCTTATGGCTCAGCTCGTGAGTTCAAGCCCCAAGTCAGGCTCTGTGCTGACGGCTCAGAGCCTAGAGTCTGCTTCAGATTCTGTGTCTCCCTCTCTGTCTGCCTCTCCCCTGCTCATGCTCTGTCTCTGCCTTTCTCTCAAAAATAAACATTAAAAAAAACATTATTTGAAAATTTCTTTTATGTAAATGCTGAAGTATGCTTGTCTGGTGTTTAGCTGTCTTACTTTTATGCAAGAGGCTTTGCCAAGTTGCTGTGGGTTCTCATGTGACCTCTCCAGCAATGATTGATCAAGAAAACTGTACCTTTTAATTTATAAATCCTGATCCTAGTAGGAAGGGTCATCATGATTATAAAAATTAGGTGCATTATATGCCTCTTTACTATAATGTGTTTGAAATTAATCTGATAATGTAATGTCAAATGCTGTTGACTACTTTTGACTTAATGAAACATAAAACTCTTCCTAAGAATCATAGGCCTTCCTGAGTTTGTCACCAAACAGAAAAGCCTGTTTATACCTCCCACTCATTGAATAATACTTTGATTTCTCAAGAATTTGATCTTTGAACATATCAGTATAATGAAAAGAGCCAGATTGTTAACTGTACTTATTATGAAATTAGCACATGAAAATGTCTTCACACTTTGGCAGTAATGATTACATCTGCTAGAATTGAGTACTATTGCATATGTTGTATGTTTTAGTATTTAAGCCTTACCCTGAACTCTCCAGCCTGTATCATCTGGACATGGTCTTTGAGGCCAACCAGTAGTCTAGATTTTCCTCCTCTGATGATGAAAAAATGAATGTCCCACACACTTACTGTGAGTGTTCTTAGGACTTTTTCTCTAGCCTTGATCCCTCTTCTGAACTCGTGTTGTCTAGTGAACCTCTTTCTACCTTGGGGTCTTACAGGCATCTCCACTTTAACATGCCTCAGATCCAACTTATTCCCCTCCCTCAACCTTCAAACCTCCTCCTTCTGGATTCCATATCTTAGAGAATGGCACTAGTTCAACCAACCGGGATACTTTGGAGAACGTTTAACACCCCTTTCTACTTGCCAATATACATTTAATCAGGCAATAAGTCCTACTGGTCCTCTTGAAACTTTCTCAAAAAAGACCTCTTACCCATACCCTCCATTCTCTTTCCAGTGCCCTCATGACCTTTCATTTGGACTACTGTGATGGTTTTCCAAGAATCTTCCCTTTCCCAGTCTCTACCTATTCAAGCCATACTCCACACTGGACTGGGTGTCTTCTAAAATAAAAATTAGAGGATGAATTTTTCTGTCTTAAAGTCCTTTATTAGCTCCTCACAGGTCTGCAGGAAAAAGTCACAAATTTTTAACATGAACTAAAAGATTCTTTTGTGTGACCCCAACCTCTCTTTTCACTTTATTTTTTTGCCATTCCCTCTCTGTCATAGGCATACCGAAGCTACTGCACATTTCTTGAATATGCCATGCATTTTAATACTTCTGTGCCTTTGAATATAATGTTCCCTTTGCTTGAACTTTGCTTTCCTGCTTACTATATCTGGAAAATGTTTAGCCTTCTTTCAAGACTCATGTTCTCAGTGCCATTTTTCTTGATACCTCTCCCCGTCCAAAAGAGGAGGACCTGTAATTCCACAGATATCTGCATGAATATATGTGTTTTACTATCTCTCACAATGAACTGAATTATTTATTTACATTCCTGTCTGACTTTCCCACAGGCTGTAAGTGCCCAGAGTAATGATATTGGGAAGACTCATATTTTATCACTCTTTTTATTTCTAGTCCAAACCCCAATACCTGATACTTAGTAAGAACTCAACATTTTTTAATAAAAACATTAGAAAACACAGGTAAACATGAAGGGAAAAAAACTAATCTTCCACAATCTTACCACCACCAAGGAAGAACAAGTGTTAAATTTTTCTATGTATATAAAACATAATATTTCTCTTAAAAATGGTAGCATGTTGTATATTTTATTTTATGATTTTGTTTTAAAAAATTAATAGTACACTCTGAACTTATTCCATGTCAGAAATATTTTATTCATTTATTTATTTTATTTACTTATAAATTTTTTTTTTATTTTGAGAGAAAGAGAGCATGGGCAGGGGAGAGATGGAGAGAGAGAGAGAGAGAGAGAGAGAGAGAGAGAGAGAGACAGAATTCCAAGCGAGTTCTGCACCATCAGCACAGAGCCTAACGCAGGGCTTGAACTCATGAACCATGAGATTATGACCTGAGCTAAAACCAGGAGTCTGACACTTAACCAACTAAGCCACCCAGGAGCCCCCAGAAAATATTTTAAATCAAAATATTAAAACAATTGCTTCACATTTTATTGTATGCAATGCCCTTATATTTGGACATTGAAGTTATTTTAATTTTTTGGATTATAAACAATCATAATGCACCCATTCGTTTCCTTTGATAAGATTGCAGTAATGAAATGGTGCCCCATTGGCTCTTGGGTCTTAGCACCAGGGAGGAATAAATATAACAGGGGAATGAAAGCAGATAGAGAGGAGAGAAAGAAGGGGTCTGAAATGAGTTGAGGAGAGGACATTGGCAGACTAGAGTGTCAGAGGAGTTTGCCTGATCTTCTCTGGTTTTGCTTTTGGAGTAGCTACAAAGCAGATGAAAGAAACTGAGAGTGAGTGGGACAAGATTATTTTTAAGGTTTTGGTACAAGTTATGAATATCCCCAGACTCTGTGTTTTTGAAAGACCACGTTAAAGATTCTTAATTGCTTTTCATCTCTCTTAGGCTGAAGGATAATTTTTCCTCTGAAGTCAAAACCTCTCTGAGGCCAGCTTCAAGAAAGAAATGGCTAGTGCTGCTTTTTGCAATTTCCCCTACATTTTTAAGACTATTGATGGATATAGAATTTTTCAAACTGTCTTTCAGAAAAAAGTACCAGGTTAGATCACCAACAGCATACGAGTGAGTTCTTTTCTCTTCGAATGGATAGATATATGTGTGGATCATGGAGAAACTGTCCAAAAGTATTTGGGGACAAATAACAAGGAAAGAAACACAGACAGTTAAACTTTAAGGCAGTTAAGATTTGAGCTGCCTAAAGCTATTGGTCCATTGCAGATACTGCTCACGCAGCAGTAAATGAAGCAAACTCTGAGGGGTAAATGAGCAAACTCTGTATTACATAGGCAACAGTGTAGTTACGAGGCCCCTTAAGAGTCTGTCTGGGTAAGAAAAAAAAAATCTCAGCGCATTAGTCAAACCTCCTGGAGAGCTAGAGATACAGCTAAATACTAATCATAAACCTGTTTGATGAGAGGGTTCAGAGCACAAGGAGAACTACAAAACAAATTGAAGAAAGCTACAGAGTGAAATCAAAACTTGTCCCTCACCATTGAGCAAATTCAGGATGACTTCCATAGCCACAGAGAAATCCACTCCACTCCTATTGGTAGAAGGTGCTACATTGTAGTGCAAGGGCACCTGGGTGGCTTAGTTGGTTAAGTGTCTGACTTTGGTTCAGGTCATGATCTCATGGTTTATGGGTTTGAAGCCTGCATCGGGCTCTGTTCTGACAGCTCAGAGCCTGAAGCCTGCTTCGGATTCTATCTCTCTCTCTCTCTGCCCCTCCAAGGCTCATGCATGCATGCTCTCTCTCTCTCTCTCTCTCTCAAAAATGAATAAATCTTTTTTTAAATTTTTAAGAAGGTGATAGATATTAGTTCAGTGACTGGGGAGTAGAAATCAAGAGTGGAGTGAATAGAGTTTATTTACTTTAATGTTATTATAATAAGAATAAGAATCAAGGCTCATAGTAATTACTTTCTTGACATGGTTTGTCTCATTAATATTTGCAGAAAATAAGAAGTGTGCACTTGAACCAGGCTATTTGAGGGCCTTGACCCAAGATTATAGATATTTGATAGTTTATATGTGTCTAGGATATTTGGCGAAAGTGAAAATTCTAGGTGACCTTTGATTTCTGCTTTTGTAAAGACTAGATTGGGAACAAAGCTAGAGATGCGTGGGTAAAGAAGTGTGAAAAGGAAGCAGTCAAATTTTAGAAGTAAGGTAGGTAGCAATCTGGTGTTCTGTGTTATTTCCTGGGCTTCCAACTGATTATAGTCCCCTCATTACAAAGGCTACTTCTGTCACACTCAGAAGTGGTGAGGTCAAAGATCCTAAGAACACAGGACAGAAACACAGTCTAGTGCCAATATAACCTCAAGATCACTTTGAGCCTATAAATCCATGAGGGAATCTAACGTCTCTAGATGTGACACACACCCTCTCCTAGAGTCAAGGATAAGTTGCTTCTAAAGCAGTCTCATTAACAGAGATCACTAAGCTGACTCAAATACTAGCGGACAAAGTATGTTTATGGGCAACAAATCAAAATTTGTGACTCTCCTCATTCGGATGTTTTGAAAGACTTTACCCTCTAAATTCCTTTTCAAGGAGAATTTTGCTGGGTCAGACATAGGGAGAATGAATCACAAAACAATGTGTACTGGAGTTGTTTGTCGGCAGAGGAGACAGAAGAAATCCTTCAATGACACCCTGTGATATGTCTTTGGAATGTGTGCTACAACCGTGGGCACATGCAACAGCGGTGACAGCTGAGCCTGGAATCCTCAGTAGTTCTTTCAGCTAAAGCTCCTGGCTTCCCCCAGAAAACGAGGGCTCAAGGAGCGGTAGCTGTCACCGAAAGAGTGCCCTTCGGTTCGGTCACTTCTGTCATACTGCTACTGCTAAACACTGAAAATAGCCATCAGAAACAGCATTTCGGAATACCGAGGACCTGAGGATGAACATAGCTTGAGGACGCTGGACAGGTTAGATAGACTTTCTTTTGACTTCACTGGCTTGTCACTTTGTAAAAAGAGAAAGCTTAGGGGCACCTGGGTGGCTCGGTTTGATGAGAGGCTAACTCTTGGTTTCGGCTCAGGTCATGATCTCACGGTTGGTGAGTTCCAGCCCCGTATCATCCTCCGCATTGAGAGTGTGGAGCCTGCTTTTGATTCTCTCTCTGCCCTTCCCTTGCTTGTTTTCTCTCTTTCTCTCTCTCTTTCTCTCTCTCGAAATAAACTTTTTTTTAAAACCCAGAAAACATATTATACCAAAGAATAAAGCAGCTTCTATGGTGCTTTTTTTCTCCTGAGGTTAACTTTTTAGAATCAGAAAGCTACACCTCTCTACCTCCTTTCAACCTGAAGTGCAGAGGTTATTTTTCAAATATTTTTCCAAGGATGACGTTCCTTATGATGCCATTCTGAGGGAAAACATAGTCTTTCTTTGGATTGCCCACAACTTTTAAGTGTATGATTCCTCACTTCCTTCTGAAAGCAAACTCCTACACACAAAATATGTTAGTGTGTTTGACAGTATAAGGCACTGGGATAACCTTTAAAAGGGAAGGGGGCAGACCCAAAGATAAGACAATATCAAGATTTAGAAGGTTAAATGTCTTCCATGGGGAAATAACCCATGTATATCAATAACTTTTATAGAATGCAGAGTGTGTTAAAGGCAAACAAAAACCCTATGGGTATTTCCAGGAATGAAGAGGTCTTTATGGGCTGATCCCTCAGCTGTCAGGAGGTAATCTATCAGCAGGGGAAGGGTTTAGGAAGCAGTGTGTCACACAAGGAGGAAAATGTCTAAGCCGATACAGCGAAATTTCTAAATATTCAGATTAAGGTTTTTGTAAAACTTTCACCAGTTTATGATCAGGGTTTAGTTTCTTTCATCTCTAGTTTCTCAATAAGAGTTCCTTCATTGATCTGTTGATTCCTTCTGACCTCTTTGATTTGACATGTCTTTGAAGAAAAGAAATTAATTGATCAACCACAGGATCAGATGGTCCTTCACAGCAAGGCAAGGAAAATTCTTAGAGGGTGACTTTTCACTAGGTAAGGCCACTACTGGACCAAAAAAAAAAAAAAAAGGCGAATTCACCGTATTCTTTGGACTTCTAAGTAAAAGCTCTCAATGTTGTTGCATTTTTTTTCCCTTAGGGGCTGGGGAGAACCTTTAATGTGATAGACCGTGTAAAATACTAGGATATGGCCTATGGGCAAGAAGAGAATGGGAAAGTGACAAAAAGACACAAGAAAGAATATGGGCAAGAAAATTAATTTGTCCTCTATGGATGTAATTTAACCTTCTTGAACTGCATTATTTAATACCTTTTTTTCATAATATGCTCAATATTCAAGCTTTCGTCCATTGTCACATTTCCTTCATGTTCATATCCTTAAGAGAATTTTTCATCCCCCTTATTTATTCATCTATCAAATACTAACTAAATAATAACATTAAGTAATGGGGCATTGTTCCAGCCACTGGAATACATTAGTAAATATGAGCTTATATTCTAGTTGGAGTAGACATTTAATAAATAGGTTAAACCCCAAAACAAATAAAGTGTGCAATTTTGGGTGCTGATAGATAATATTTAAAAACAGAAAACAAGGAAAGGGTGAAGCCAGAGAGGCAGATAGGCTCAGTTCAAGTAGGGCCTTTGGTAAAGAGTTGGATTTTTTTTTTTTTTAATTTGCAAGGGGAAACCATTGGAAAGCATTAGCAAAGAGTGATAATTACCAGACTTAAAAGGACCATTGTGAGCCTGGGTGGCTTAGTCGGTTAAGCATCTGACTCTTGATTTCGGTCTCAAGTCATGATCTCAAGGTTAATGAGCTCAAACTCTCCATCAGGCTTCATACTGACAGTGCAAAGCCTGCTTGGAATTCTCTCTCTCTTCCTTTCTCTCTACCCTTTCCCTGCCTATGCCCTCTCTTGTTCTCAAGAATAAAAAAAATAAAATAAGGACCATTGTGGCTTCTATGTGGAGAATGGACAGTCCGTGGATAAAAGTAGAAGCTGGGGGCTCACACAGGAGGCGGATGAGGGATGATGATGGCTGGACTGGGATGGTAGCAATGGCCAGAGTTGAAATCAATTTGGATAGAAAGCCACTAAGGCTTATTGGGGGAGTAAAAAAGGAAAGAAGGTTTGCATAAAATGAAGAAAGGAATCAAACATGATTCCTAAGTATGAGCCTGAACAATAAGATGGATAGTGTTCCTTTTGTAGAGGAATTTCAGTTGCTTCTAATACATGTCTTCTATGTTCTAGCACAGGTATGTGCCCAGAAAATGAAGTAGCTGCATAATGAAGACTTTAAATGTTATTCACTGAGAAATGCATGGATGACAGCCACATTTTTATGCCTTCCAAAATCATATATGCAATCATATAGTTGGTATCTCCCTCTTGATAAGAGACATTTTAAGAGGTGTCACTGCTGCTACCCTCGTCCAAGTCTTGGACAAACACAACAGCCTCTTAATGGGTCTACCTTGTCTTAAAATTTCCCAGACTTTCTCCTCACACTAGCTTGAGGAACCTTTTAATATCATAACTCACTTTCCTGCCTCAAGTCCTCCAGTGATTTTCCATTGTGCTCAGAGTAAACTCCAGTCTTCTTGCCTTGCCCTCTAAATCTGGCTGTCTCATCTCTCTTTCCTGTGGAGCTACTCTTCCCCAGCCTCATTCTTTCTGCCCTTCTGTCTGCTTCTTGTATGCCTCAGCATTTCCCTTCTGGCTCTTCCCTCTGCCTGGAATGCTTTCTGTACCCCCTCACATGGTTGCTTCCTTCTATTATTTGGCCCCTCAGCAAGGCCACCCCCGACCACGCTCTAAATGGACACATGCGAAGACTTTCTACAGCTTTGCCCTATTTGCATTTCTTTACAGGGTCTCTCTCTCACTGAAATGATGTATTTGTTTTCTTCTCCACTCTCCTGCACCTCCATGGAATGTTCACCCCTGTCTTCCTAGAAACTAAAACAGTGTTGGCAAATAGCATGCACTCAATCCCATTGTGTTGAATACATGAATTCTCATCTTATGCAACATTTTGATAGAAAGAATTGGACTGAAGCCCAGTATAAAGAAATAACATATATCACACGCATTTACCAACAAGGCATGTGACAATAGTCCTTAGCATTTTGAAATTTAGAATGAGAAATATTCTGTCACAGTACTTTGGGGAAAGACCATAGCGAGGGCAGAACAAAGACAAAATCATCATATACTATATAAATACATGAGTGGCATAAACTATACTAGTCTATATGCAGCCGTGAACAGAGGCTGGTGCCTATGAGGCCCTTAAGAAACTTTTGTTGAGTAAATGAATGAGCAAATACTTATGGGTTAAAAACCTGCAAATGATTACAACAAAGGTGAAAACAAAATGATTAAGCTTTTACTAATGGTGACATTTTTATTTCAAAACAGGGGTTGTGTTGAGAGAGGAAAACAATATAGTTTACTTCAGGCAGCCCCACAGTAAACAGAACCAGCTTTGGTAAGATAACAATGGCAGCAGAGGAGAGACCCCTCCCACATTTTCTAGGTGTGAGGCAAGGCTCCACAGGTCATCTCATTTGCTCAGTGACATGGGAGCCCCTCACTCTACCACTTCACGTCCCCCTTTGGACAAGCCAAATAAGTCCGGCAGCCAAATAGGTGCTATTCTCAGTTACTCAAATAACTTGCAAACACCCAAAAAAATAATTTTGCATTAGCTTTTATTCTTATTATTAGACAGTATAAACTGAGTTATTCACCAAATGAGGCAAATGTTTTGATTAAAATGACTATTTACACTAATATCTGTTTTTATAAACATAGCCAATGTGGGGATTCATCAAATTCAATTTGCTCTATATTCTGTTTTTAAGAAATGCTAATCCAAAATGACAAGTGAAAACAGACACCTTTGTACTTAATGGAAATAAAACACCTTTCCTAGGAAAGAGCACATGAAAACCGATACCACAGTTAAAGTAGGTATCTTCAAATATCAGGAAAGTTCCTCAAGAAGATAAACAATCTGTACAAGTAATTTATGATAATTATTAAGAATAATGACAACTAATACAATACAACAGGAATAACATATCCAAATAGATTCTTACCAAGCCACCACCAATGACAGCTATTTTTTTCCTTTGAATGTCAGATGATTCCATGACTGCCCAAGTATTTTTGTAATTGTTGTAGCTCCTGTCAGAGATGAAGCTGTGTCTCTTGGCCGCTGGTTTCCCCGCCTTTAT
>PITB01036593.1:0-11436 GCA_004024585.1 Paradoxurus hermaphroditus | reverse complement strand
GGCAAGTGGTGGCTTAACAGAAGTAGAAGGGCCTGAGGCAGCTGAGCTGAGGGTGGATTGAGGGGTAGAGGGTGGGGAGAGGGGGTGCCCCCGGGCCCTGCCAAATGAGTATGGACAAGTCAGGACTTTAGCACAGGGCCATAAAGTCCTGACCATATGGGATTTTGGTCCATTTTTCCCGTCAGACTTTCCCATCCTCTAGCTCGTGTTGAGGCCAACAGTGTTACAAAAGAGGCCAACCCGGGAAGGAAGCATACGAGGTGTCCTTTTTAGACCTCTCCCCATGGAGACTGAAAGGGCGGGAGAAAGCAACCGAGCAGCTCGCCACACAAGGCAGGGGAGGGTTGGAGACCCGCGGATGAAGAGTCTCCAACCTGCTGCTACCTCGTCTCTTCGTGGTTGCCAAAAAGATGTTGTCAGGTGAACAGGTGCCCTTCGTAAGCCTCTACAGCTAGTGTTAATGGAAGGGGTAGAGGTCCTGGGCCTAGGGCAGCCATTTTATATCATATTAAGTGTCATATATCTATACTAGAAGTAATTTCAATATGAAAGCAAGACGGAGAATGCCAAACAGCCCGTGGGTAAGGACAAAATGAGAGATATGAAAAAACCAAAGTATGAGACTCCTATCTAATATGGGGGACTTCCTTGAGTTTTATCCATGATCCAGTCTGAAGGAAGAGGTGCCCTTGAAGGTTGGGTGAGTGCCCCAACTGGACCATAGCTCCTCCCAGTCCCTTTCAGGAAGCACTCAGTCAGACATATCTTTGATTTTTATGCTCATTGAAGAATCACACTGGGTTATTTCGGAGAAAACCTTACACGGGAGTCTTAAGATCCATCGGCAGCCGTCCTAATGACTTGTATGGTCATCCCATGCCCACCTAGAACACAAGTGTTAAAAGAAGAGGTAAAACAGGGAGAGCCTGATTTCAGAGCCCAACGCCATTTCGGATGAGGTAGTGCTGTCCAGCCAGGAGGCAGGAGTTTGTTCCTCCCCGTAGTGTGGCCACAGACAAGATGGCCTCTCCCGAGCACTTGGACAAGGCACCTTCCCAGGGGTCGTACTATTCAGGACAGCTCTGAAAAAGAAAAAGAGCGGGTAAGAAACAAAGACTGGGGGTACAAAAGCCTTACCAAGTCAAACTAACACTCTTTATTTCACTCCATAATCCCCACGCGGGCCACCAAAAGTGTTGTGGGATCGTTGAGCGAGATGGTCAAGAAAGAATTTTTGAGGCGTTTTATGGTTCAACTCAGTAAGTTTATTTAAGTAGCACAGAGACAGGACCCATGGGCAGAAACGGGGCACTTTTGCTGTAAGATGCTGGTGGTGATTTGCTTAGTGCTCATGGGGGAGGGGACTGCAGGGAGTATTCGATCATAAATATTTTTTTCAAATTTCTACTCATAAAACTGCTTTTGCAAGATTTCTCTGGTGTTTATCACTCGGCTCAATATTAACTGTCAGTGACATGTAGAGGCAGTCATGAGACCCTTGAAGAACATAGCAACAGGCAGGTATTTGATCCTTACAGAAACTAGGCAGGCTTGTCGGTCAGCCTTCTGGGCTAAAAGTAGACAGTTTGCTGCTTCTATCCCTCATCAGTCAGAACTAGGAAATTTACTGAGAGACCTCTTCCATTCTCCTTGGGAGGCAACCTTGCCTAAAACAATAGATTCTTTCTAATAATTTTCTCTTTTCGGCTCTACCTCTAAAAACCTTTCCTTAGTTTAATCGGTAGAGGATGTGACTTTTGATCTTGGGATTGTGAGTTCAAGCCCCACAGAGTGTAAGTCAGTCAATCGCTCAATCGATCAGTCAATCGATCTTGACAGGATAACTACAGGGTATCCTGTAGTCCTTTGGTGCTCCCTTCTACTTGCTAGACGGGATGCTGTCCGATTCATGCATCGATTAATAAAGTCAATTAAATCTTTAAAATTTAATCGTTGAATTGTGTTATTTACTACCATCTTATTCTCTACCTATATCCCCTACATCTAGCCAAACGTAGCCATTCATTCGACAGATATTGTTGCTCTAATGAATGACTAACTTCTTTCCCTATTCGTGCTGCCTGCCCAAACCCTCCTCTAGCTGCTCCATGGAGTCTGTGTCTTCACCTGGCTCACTGGGCGCAGCTACAGTGTAGACACTCCGGCATAAATGCTCCTGAAGGGCCATTCACGAAGGTCCACATCCGTGCCCCGCATGGCCCTCAGAACGTCATGCCTGGTGTTTGTGCGCCACCTTGTGGTGATTGCCTGCAGCGTCCCAGGTAGACCCATCAGTAGGGAAAAGGAAATGGGAAAACCCCACTTTGCTGCCTTGGCCCAGGACTGTCAGGGAGTAGTTAACACCTTTTATTCTTTCCTGGAATTTCAAAGGACAGGAAATTCTCCCCTTCTTCTGTTCATCAGTGCCTGGGGCTGTAGAGCAGAGAGTGCTACACAATGCTTAAATCCAGAAGCTTTCTGGACAGCTGGTGTTGCTGTTCCATTATCCTAAGACACTGTGGATTGTAAGAGGAACTAATGATTAAAAGCCAGCATTTCGGGGGGTGGGGCCAGAGGGAACACTATATTAAATGTGCATTTCAACTTTAAGACATATCTGAACTTCAAAACTGTCGTAACATCAATCAATAGGTCTTAGAATGTGGCCTTCATCTGCAAAATCTCCTGAACAGGAAGGTAGTCCCCGTACACATCATTTCAGATTCTAGACGTGATCACAGCCGACTCTGGAGTTCATTTCAGCATCTGTGATTCTAGACAAGATCACAGCCGACTCTGGAGGACAGGCACACTTGACCCTTGAACAACACAGGTTTGAACTGCATGGGCCAACTTACGCATGGATTTTTTATTAAATAAATATTTTTAGAAACTTTGGGGGGGATTTGTGACCATTTAAAAACTCACAAACTGCATAGCCTAGAAATACCAAAAAACTTTAAGAGAAAGGTATGATTGTAGGAATATATACAAAATACAAAATATGCACTAATCGACTAGTTACATTACTGGTAAGGCTTTTGGTCAACAGAAGCCATTAGTACTTGAGTTTTGGGGGAGTCAAAAATACAAGGAGATTTTTTTCAACCATGTACAGGAGAGGGATTGGCTCCCCGAATCCCGATGGTATTCAAGGGCCAACTGTACTTCAAATGTCACAACCCAGAGGAGCCCCTTGCCGGCCACCCTGCAGAAAAACAAAGAAAGGGATATGGATGGAAAGACCAGGACGGAAACTAAGAATAACCTGACCTTCCATTAGTAGAGGTGTGAGGTGCTAACGGAGCCTATTCATTTGCTGATGCGACGGCTGCAGGACCGGCTTCTAGCTCCGTCTGCAGCTTGCAAAGTGCTAACCCCGAAGCCGGACGTAAGTACTCCTCCACCTCACCCCCGGCTGTCAGTACGGGCTCGGGCATGTGCAGAAAAAGGGAGGGGGTTTTATTATAAAACCAAAATGTCTCTTCCGACTGAAACCGTGGAGAAAAATGTTTTGACGTTAGTTCAGGGCAGAAGGCAAGGCTCAGAGGGCGCACACGAGTAAAAGTTTTAAAAGTGACTGACGAGCTGTTAGTCATGAAGCGAGGAAACTGAGCTGCTCCAGCCGGGAAGAGAGAGAACAGGGAGGGCTCCGTGAGTGGCAGAAGGCTGTGTGGAAGGTGATGGAACCCTGCCCGGGACCCCCAAATCTTAAAAAAAAAAAAAAAAAAAAACCTAGATGCTGTGAGTGGTTTTTTGATGGAAATCTGCGAAGACGCTGAATTATCCGCGTCGAGAAGGCAGAAGCCAGTGCAGGCGGGAGGCAGCCGCAGTAATGTGGACGCCCGAGGCGGTCAAGTCCAACGCTTGATTTCCGCTCGGGTCACGATCTCATTTGTGAGACGGAGCTCCAAGTCAGGCTCCTCACTGGGCATGGAACCTGCTGAAGGTTCTTTCCTTCAGCCTCTCTCTCTCGCTCGCTCTCTCTCTCTCTCTCTCTCTAAAAAAAAAGAAAGACAAAAATGAATGTGAGCTCCTGAGACGCACCGAGATCACCCGGATTTGAGATTTCTGCTGGCCAAGGTTTAGTGTGGGGATGGTTCCAGCTGATTTTATTCAGTCTTGAGAGTCAAAGAATCTGTCTCACCTGTGGACAATACACATCATGGGCTTTTTGCAAACTATCATCGCCCTTGACTCTACACTTTAAGCCAGGCTGACCTGTCCGTTGACCAAGCACCCAACGGCACCAAGAAAACACAAAACAGCACCGTAGACGTTACTTGATAGCTGTGTCTGGGACCCTCTCACTGCTTCCGTTCTTTTCCAGGTCCTCCTATCTGCTGACCTTCACTTGGAGCCCTAGTTTCAAAGCTGCCCTGTCCCCTAGACTCCAAGTGGCATTTTCCTCGACTCTGGCACCAACGGTCCCAAAAGCAACTCAAATTCAACCTCTGATTCATTCTCTTAAATATCTAGTAGAGCTTCACCACCTTACCTTGAGGGAAACCTAACTCTCATGACCTCACAAGGTAAAGAAGGGAGTTGTGACCCTAGAAAATACTACTCCTATAAGTCACACCAAAGAGTCTCACAGCGGGCTCTAGGACCACCTACCTCATAATCCCCCGATAGGTGAGAGTCTTTAAAATGCAGAGTCACAGGGCACCTGGGTGGCTCAGCTGGTTAAGCGTCCAGCTCTCAGTTTGGGCTCAGGTCACGATCTCACGGTGGGTGAGCTGGAGCCCTGCATCAGGCTCTGCGCTGACAGTGTGGAGCCTGCTTGGGATTCTCTCTCTCCCTCTCTCTCTGCCCCTCTCCTGTCCGTGCATGCACACTCCCTCCCTCTCTCTCTCCCTCTCTCAAAATAAACATTTTTTTTAATAAAACAAAATAAAATGTACTCCTTACATGACCTAGCTTAACCTTCCTCGAACACAGACATGATTCATGACACGAGTTTACTCTTGGTATAAACAAACGGCTCTGGCGGAAGGTGTTTGCTGGGTGCTAGGCGAGTTCACAAAGTTCGCCTCAAACAGCGATGTTGCTTGTATATTTAGAGTTGAGTCTTTAACACATTCTCTTTTTTTTCCAGTTTTTTTTAATGTTTTATTTATTTTTGAGAAAGAGAGACAGAGTGCAAGTTGGGGAGGGGCAGAGAGAGAGGGAGACACAGAATGGAAGCAGGCTCCAGCCTCTGAGCCGTCAGCACAGAGCCGGATGCGGGGCTCGAACCCACGGACCTCGAGATCATGACCTGAGCCGAAGTCGGACACTTAACTGACTGAGCCGCCCAGGCACCCCCACACATTTTCCATTTACACAAGAACATGAGTAGCATTTAACATTTATCATTGCATCCAACATCTATAAAGCCCCTCAATACCGGAAACGACCAGAGCGGTTACTCGAAAGGACGTCAACTGCAACGTGGCAGGTGGGAGGCAGCCAGTGACTGACGCGAGACATAACCTGAGGAGGGCCAACTGTCACACTGAGGACTCCAGATGCCACACAGCAGTGAACAGAGTGGCCATGGTATTGACCCAAAGAGGGAAGGAGGTTGCCTTATTCCTCCCACCCACGGTGAAATAGCCGGGCTCGGTAAATGCGTGTTGAATTTCCTAGACCTAGAGAGATGAGACCCATGGTTGGGACAGGGACAGGCATGCCCTCTTCAGAAATCAACTAAGCAGAGTCCCGAGGGGGAAGGGAGGGCAGGGCTGTGTGAACGTCTCCACGGTCATGGACGGAGCCACCTAGGGCGCGCCGGGGGAAGGCAGAGGAGGGAGGGGACCAGATGGGGTGTGTCCGAGAGTAGCCACGAGCACTCGCGAGGCAGACTGCACACGTGTCACGGGACAGCATCCCCAGGCTGGGACATGGGGCAGCACGGCAGCATGGGAAGGCTTCGGGGCCAACTCCACTTCTGCTCCTTTTTGGTTTGTGAGTTTTTCAGGTTTTGTTTGTTTGTTTGTTTGTTTGTTTGTTTGTTTGAAGTAGGCTCTATGCCCGATGTGGGGCTTGAACTCATGACCCTGCGATCAAGAGTCACACGCTCTACGGACTGCGCCAGCCAGGCATCCCTGGCTTTGTGAGATTTTTAAAAACTCTCTCAGTCATAGTTTCTTCATCTTTATTAAAGGACTTTTAATGCTTACCTCACGGGTTTACTGTGACGATTAGAGAAAATGTACACTACAGTAGCCCAGAACAGGCTGTCCTGACATGCACCACAGTGACGCACTGGCGATTTTGAACTGAAGCTACCTGGGAGGCAGCCAGGGCGGGGACACTCAGACCCTCCTCTGACCCCCTGAAGGTGGGAACTCGTCTCCCACATGAGGTTACCCTCCCTGCGCTGAGAAGTAAAAACACATCCTTCTCACCAGAGGCTTTAAAGCTGAGAAAGCTATGGAAATAAAAACCTTGTTACTTTTTTACTAATCTACTACCTTGGCCCAAATTCCGCTTAGATTTCCTTAAGCTTCTGAACGTCCGTTTTCTTTATTCTTTATTGTCTCTTCTTCCAAAAGGTATTAAAACTGCCAGGGACGCCTGGGTGGCTCAGTCAGTTGAATATCTGACTCTTGATTTTGCTTCAGGTCATGATCCCATGGTCTTGAAATCGAGCCCCACCTCACGCCCCGCACTGAGCATGGAGCCTGCGTAAGATTCTCTCTCTCAACGGGAACCTTCCTGCACTATTGGTGGGAATGCAAACTGGGGCAGCTGTTCTGGAAAACGGTGTGGAGGTTCCTCAGAAAATTAAAGACGGAACTACCCTATGACCCAGCAATAGCACTACCAGGAATTTACCCAAGGGATACAGGAGTGCTGAGGCATAGGGGCACGTGTACCCCAGGATTTATAGCAGCGCTTTCAACAATAGCCAAATTATGGAAAGACCTTAAGTGTCCATCAACTGACAAATGGATGAAAAAGATGTGGTTTATATACTCAGTGGACTACAACTTGGCAATGAGAAAGAATGAAATCACACCATTTGCAGCAACTTGGATGGAACTGGAAAGTATTGTGCTGAGTGAAATAAGTCGGTCAAAGATAATATTTTCACTCATATGTGGATCTTGAGAAACTGAACAGAAGACCATGGGGGAAGGGAAGGGGAAAAGAAAATAGTGACAGAGAGGGACGCCACAAGAAAATAGTGACAGAGAGGGACGCCACAAGAAAATAGTGACAGAGAGGGACGCCACAAGAGAGAAACCACAAGAGACTCTTAAATACAGAGAACAAACTAAGGGTGGCCGAGGGCGGGGGAGAGAGGGAAAATGGGTGATGGGCAGTGAGGAGGGCACTTGTTGAGATGATCACCCGACATTGTATGTAAGCCAATTGGACAATAAATTATATTCATTAAATAAATAAATAAAATTTGCAGCTAAAAAAAATTCTCTCTCTCCCTCTGCCCCCCTTCCCCACTCGTGCTCTCTCTCTCTCTAAAAAATAAATATATATTTTTTAAAAAAGCTGCCTGCCTTGGTCATTTCTTTGGGTCCCAATTTCATTATTGGGCTTCTGTGCGCACAAAATAAAACTGGGTTTTTTCTCTAATTAATTGCGGATTTGGTCCTCAGTCCAGCTAGAAGAACGGGTAGCGTAGAGGAAGAATTCTCTCTCCCCTACAATATAAAATGTTGATCCAGGGTGGGGATTTTTCCAGCGCACAGTAAATACACAGTAAATAGCAGCCAGCAGGTGGCGGGGGTGGGGAAGAGAGTCCAGGGAGATTCAATCACATGCTCGTCAAGGAAGTTCTTCATTAAGTTCTGCACATTCCTATGTTCAAATTACCAAAGTATTAGAATCTCTCAGCATAGAGAATGGACATAAAATCTTCAAAGAGAGAGGGAAAATGGAGGAGACGCATACTCGAAGGGGAAGATGGCCCTATTTAATTCGAAGTGGCCGCTGGAGTGCGGCCCATGGCAAAGAATCGGAGGTCGACTTGTGTACACAGAGGTGCTGATTAGAACGTGAAACAGGGGCGCCTGGGTGACTCAGCTGGTTGAGCATTGGACCCTTGATTTCAGCTCAGGTCATCACCCCAGGTTCATGGGATCCAGGTCGGTGTGTTCTTGTCCCCTGCCCGATACATGGGAGAAAAAGGAGTTCTGAGGACAGAGAGACCAAGTAAACAGGTGAGAGGAGAAAATGGTGGCCAAAGTCAGAAAGAATGCAAAACAGGCAGGATCAGGGGCAGGAGGGACCCCCGGGGTCCTCCCACTCAGCTGGGGGTGGAGGAAGATCTGTCGGGGGTGGTGGCGGCTGAGGGCTGTGGTGCCCAGGGCCTTGCCTCCCCCAGGGGAGGACAGGTCCCCTGCAGAGGTGGGAGGGGCTCCGAGGGGCTTGAAGAAACTAACTACACCGGCCACTCCTGAGCCTTTGTTCTCTTTCCACATAAGCATCACTGCACCCACTGGGCTCCACCCCGTGGGGGCGTGGACTTCTGAAACTTCAGACTACTGGGGCACCTGTCAGTCAGTTAAGCTTCTGACTCCTGCTCAGTCACCGTCTCTCTCTATCTCTGTCTGTATAATAATAATAATAATATTAATAAAAGACACACACTTCACATGACATGTTGAATTTCCCTCTTGAGTAGCTCTATTTATTAGCAAGGGTTTATATTTCAGAAATTTTGTTCTTACTTAGAGTTCTTCTAAAGATCAAAGAGAAGACTTACTTGAAAAAAAGTAATAAAATTCAGAATATTCTGTCTTTAATTACCTTTTGGGTCCACTGGACCCTTTTACAAAATGAAGCTATATTTTGAGGTCTTAGTGATCATATTTTTCTGTATCTTTTTTGTTTAATTTTTTGCTCATTTATTTTTAAGAGAGAGGGACAGAGGGCGAGCGGAGGAGGGGCAGAGAGAGAGGGAGACACAGAATCCGAAGCAGGCTCCAGGCTCCAAGCTGTCAGCACAGAGCCCGATATGGGGCCTGAACTCATGAACTGCCAGATCATGACCTGAGCCACAGTCAGATGCTTAACCGACTGAGCCACCCAGGCGCCTCACATTTTTCTATATATTGAAACATTTCAAGATGTAAGAAAATAGGAGGGACAGGAATGCTTAGAGGACAGCTCACCAGCGGAATGAATCATCGCCTGATGTCATCTGTGTCATCCTTCAGTTTTCTGATGGCACTAAAGTATCACATCATCTTTCCAAAAGTTACTTTTTTTTATTTTTTTTAAGTTTATTTATTTTTGAGACAGAGAGAGACAGAGCATGAGTGGAGGAGGGGCAGAAAGAGAGAGGGAGACACAGAATCTGAAGCAGGCTCCAGGCTCTGAGCTGTCAGCACAGAGCCCGACGCGGGGCTCGAACTCATGAACCTCGAGACCATGACCTGAGCCGAAGTCTGACGCCTAACTAACTGAGCCACCCAAGCGCCCTCCAAAAGTTATTTTTAAAAGTTTGAAAATACCTTCTTTATGGATGGTGTTGGCTTTTGTTTGTTTTAGCTTTTCTTGAACACAGTGGAGAATTGAGGAGTTTTCGTTTTCTTCACATGATGGCAAAGAGAAGAAAATCGACAAAAGAATAAATTTCACAATTATCAAATGAGTCAAGAGATAAATGCAGAGAAACTCACAGCAAGCCCTCTACTGATGGCGGTGAAACCGACAGTCTCCGCGAGGTCTCATGCGACAAGTCTTTGGATGACTGTATTACCCACGTGGAGACCCGGGCTCGTTCTCAGTGAAGTGACTGCTGGGGTCCATGCTGCTGACCCGGCTGGCTACCTTCCTCACGGCTCCATGTGTCTGTCCCAAAGCCACAGGCTCCCCGAGGAAGGTGGTGTTCCCTGACGGAAGAGACCGTTACTTCATACAGGGTATAACAAGTAACAGTGCTCCCCTCCAAACACGCTTGCAAGAATCAACGAGGGAATGGTGCGTATTTCTACTTACAAAAGACAGACACGGTAGGCTCGGCCAGGCAGCGATTCCACAGGAAGAGCTGCATCGCACAGTATTTTGCACGAACCCGAACCACCGCACTTTGCTAAAAAGACACGTGACATTCCTTCATCTCTAATAATGTTGATGCACTAAATTTTACTTGATACAGTTTATAAGTGGAAAAATGCTAAAGACAAGTGAATGGGCAGAAAGAGATGATGTTTTTATTTAAACATTCTTTAGGTTGATCATTTGGTATTTGTAAATCTAAAAGTGGAAATATTTTGCAATTACGGAACAAATAAGAGGGCGCACGTGTCATATATACATATATGTACTTCTACACACAAAAAATAAGGAAACATACGCGGGTATATTTTCAAATCCAGGAAAACGTGGAATAAAAATTTGAGTTTGCCATATCTAAATTCTTACCATAATTTCTAATAAAGTCACTTTTACTATTTCTTTATTCTTCTGTAAATTATAAAATGACTCAAAAAATAGGTAGGCTGATAGATAGAGAGGTAGATAAGATGAGGGGGCACAAGGCAGGCTGAGGGGCGAAGTACAGGCTGGCATACGTGTGATATTCCGCAGACACCCCGGCTCCCCAAGTGCAAAGGAAAGGGGCACAAGCGCTCGCCATGCTGATGCCGGCAACTCAGGCAAATGAAAAACTCGGTTCCCGCACTGCCCGCAGCCCACCGACAAGCCGCGGACACCGGCGGAGCGACCGGCCTCTAGGAGCGCAGCTGCCTGGGTGATGGCACCTTGCTGGGGACGAAGACGACTTGGCTTCGCATCATCCCAACCTCGAGGACCCTGTAAGTCAACTTCCTTTATCTCAGCGGCCCCGGGAACATGCTGGCGATCCCCCTCCAAGCGTATGCCCCCCCCCATGCATCTGAAGGGTCTCGTGACTGCGGCTTTATGAAACGGTGACAGGAGGTGTTTCCCTAGCAACAGCCAGCCCCTCAAGGTCCTGGAAACCTTGCTTCCAAAACTCCTTAGACTTACTCCATCCCGGGCCCCCTGCCAACCTGAGGGTGTGTAATGAGTTACCCGGCAGGACCCCAGCTCAGTCCTTCCTGCCCAGTGGGTCCTGTCCCTGTGCTTTGATAAAATTGATGAGGTTTGGGAGTGACGGTGGGGTGCATTGGGTCTGGAACCGACGACCAAGAAAGAATTTTTGAAGGTGTCTTTGGTGCAAAAAGGTGATCTTATTGAAGCACGGGGGCAGGACCCGGGGGCAGGAAGAGCTGCCGGGGGACCATGAAGAGACACTGGTTATATACTATGGGGTTGTGGGAGGTGAAGCCCAGGGGAAGTTTCCAGTGAGATTGTCATCGGCTAGAGAAGACTCCCAGGACAGTGGAGGCCTCGCTCTTGTCAAGCGAGGGTTGTTTTCCCTCTAGCGAAGCATTAGCCCTAAGACGGTAGAGAGTTCCTGGAGAACCCTTTTACTCTGTCTGCCTCAAGTATCTGTCAATG
>PITB01036592.1:0-11493 GCA_004024585.1 Paradoxurus hermaphroditus | reverse complement strand
GACCTAACCTTTAGATCCGACTCCAAGTTCACAAGAAAAACGGGAGATACTAAGTGACACCCCGAGGTGGCAGTTACTAAATCTGGCATGTGGGGAAAGTCTGGCGGTCCAAGACGAGGTTTCTTAAATGAATGCAATCAAAACAAAGGGGAATAAAAAAGGAAGTATTAAGAAAGGGCACGTGTAGGTCTCCTTTGGCTCCTGATTGGAATAAACCAACTATAAAAACTGTTAATGAGATAATCAGGGAAATGAGAATATAAACAGAATTAGGGGATTTTAAGGAATTACTGTTAATTTTTTAGATGTGGTAATGGTATTGCGGTGAATAAACAAGTCATGGGGAGGTAACATACAATATGGTGACTGTAGTTAACAATTCATCGTATCTCTGAATGCTGCAGAGAATAAATCCTAAAAGCTCCTATCACAAGGAAAAATAAGCTGCCTGGCTGGCTCAGTAGGGAGAGCACGTGACTCTTGATCTCGGGGTGGTGAGTTCGAACCCCACGTTGGGCATAGAGATTACTTAAAAAAATAACAATATAAATATGCGAGACAATGGGTGTGAACTTGTGTTCATCACCGCACAATACACACATGCACCAAGTCATTACGCTGTGCGTCTACGGTGGGGCTGAGACTCCATTTCCAACGTGCGGATGGGAAGAGGGGAGGCTCCCCACGCCACACACAGCAATTCTCAGGCACCTGCAGGGTGTCCTCCATTTCAACTCAGTTCTGACCCTATCTACCCAGAAACAGCGGCAGTGTCCACAGCTTAAGGGCTCAGGCCTGGGAGACCGCCCCTCTCAAACGGGGTGGTACTCAATCACCGGATATAGAATGGGCGGTTCCTACAGCCCCCTCCTTGGGCTCAATTAATTTGCTAGAGCAGTTCACAGAACTCAAACATTTTACTTACGAGATCACTGGTTCGTTATAAAAGGATATTAATTCGGGGACAGCGAGATGGAAGGGATGTACAGGGCAAGACGTACGGGAAGGGGTAGGAGCTTCCCTGCTTTCTAGAAAGCACCACTCGCCCCAAATCTCCATGTGTTCACCACCCCAGAAGCTCTCTGAACCTTGCCCCCTTTTTTTTTTTAACATTTATTTATTATTGAGAGACAGAGACCGAGCATGAGCGGGAGAGGGGCAGGGATGGGGAGACACAGAATCCGAAGCAGGCTCCAGGCTCCAAGCCGTCAGCACAGAGCCCGAAGTGGGGCTGGAACCCACAGACCTCGAGATCATGACCTGAGCCGAAGTCGGTGACTGAGCCACCCAGGCGCCCCTGAACCCTGTCCTTTGCAGCTTGATGAGTATCTCATGACTGATTAAACCATTGCCACAGGGGACCGATTCTACCTCCCATCCTTGTCCCTGTCCGCTCCCAGGAGGTCAGGAGGATGGGGCTAAACATCCCAACCCTCTAATCACACTGGCTGGTTTTTCTGGTGACCAGCCAGCCGCCATCCTCAGGTGATCTGGGGGGGTTCCAAAAGTCACCTCATTCACATAACGAAAGGCACCTTTACCACTCTCAGAGGGAAGTTCCCAGGCGCTCGGTGCCAGGAAAGGACAAGACCAAGTATGTATGCCTTATTATAAATCATAATAGCCCACCTTAAACGAATACAACGTTACATGTCAATTACAGCTCGGTAAGACTCGAAGATGTGTCCGCATAAAAAGCTGGCACAAATGTTCACAGCGGCATTACTCATATTAGCCAAACAGCCGGAAAACCCCAAATGTCCATCAAATGATTCATAGAGAAAATACGGTATATTCATACAACAGATTTATCATCGAGCAACGCAAAGGAGTAACGTTCTGAGACACGCACGCGACAACACAGATGAATCGCGAAAACGTGATGCTAAGCGAAAGAAGCCAGACACGAGAGGCCACGTGTGGTGTGAGTCCATTTCTATGAAATGTCCACACTAGGCAAGTCCTTGGAGAGAAAAAGTGGATCCGTGGCTGCCTACGGCTGGGGCTGAAAGGTAGGGAGATGAGCAGCCACTACGAAGAAGCACGGGCCGGGGTTCTTTACGAGGTAATAGAAAGTTACGAGGCGGCAGTGAAAAAGCAGGGGGGGAGAAAAAGATACACACCGCCATTTATCGAGTGACTGACACGCGCCAGGCATTACGTCCGTCAATTCAGTCTCCTGGGGAAGGACTCACGGGTCCGTTCTCCCTTGCTTCTCTTGCTACCAGAAACCCTGAGTTCTGGTTGGCGGCCTGGTCACTGTCTCGCAGCCTCCCTTCAAGCCGCGTGGCTGTGAGGATACGTTCCGATCCGATCAGGAATTAAGCGGAAGAAGCGTGTGCGACTTTCTGAGCGGCGCTTACGGGCGGGAGCGGGAGTCCCCCTTCCCTTCTGTAGAGGCCGTTTTGGGGCCACGGGCTTGAGCAACGGCAGCCTGTCTTGCCAACAAGACAAAAGGGCCCACAGCGACCACCACGCTCCATGCACACAAGCTCATGAAGCGACCCACCTCGAAATATCCACAAGCCCCCGCTGACAAATGGGTTACTTAACACCAGGCACGGTGACCAAAAAAGGGAAAATTCCAAACATCCCCCTAAATCTCTCATTCTGCCCTTGAACTCTAGCCCCCCATACACAGCCCCTGCTTTGCTGTCCTGCCCACCGCTCCCTACTGGTGTATTCGAGACACTTCTATCTCTCTTGTTCTGCCCCCTGCACAGCCAGCTTCTACCCGATGGGGTTGCTCCACATTTGGGGGCCCCCATCTGACTGGGAGAGACACCACACCTTCCTCCCTGCCGGCAAGAACGTTGATGGGATGGCGGGAGCTGGAACAGCCATTTTAGACCATGAAGCAAACCGCAGAATGAAGTCCACGAATGGCCGAGGGACGAGACAGAAGCCTGAGCCTCAGGACTATAGGAAGCACAGCCCGCCTGCCACCAAACTTGTTTATGCCACTGTTACTATGTTTTTTCCGTTATAGGACTAACATTCTAATACGCCTTCTAACAACCCTATGAGATGGCTTACTATTGTTGCTTCCATTTTTAAAATAAAAAAAAAACAGGCCTGAAACTTCTGAGGGGTGAAGTGGCTTGCTATAGACCTCATAGTCGAAGAGAGACGGAGCTCAGGTTTGAAGCGAGGTCTCATGACACCAGAACCTGCCATTAAGAATAACCACCAAGAGGGGTGCCTGGGTGGCTCAGTCGGTTCAGGGTCCGACTTCGGCTCAGGTCATGATGTCACGGTCTGTGGGTTCGAGCCCCGCGTCGGGCTCTGTGCTGACAGCCCCAGAGCCTGGAGCCTGCTTCGGATTCTGTGTCTCCCTCTCTCTCTCTCTGACCCTCCCCACTCATGCTCTGTCTCTCTCTCTCTAAAAAATAAAAAAACATTACAAAAAATTAAAAAAAAAAAAAAAAAGAATAACCGCCAAGAATATACAGGTTTCAGGAAGCCCTAAGACTAGGGCCGACCGCGCCCTCCTCACCTGATGTCCTGCGTTGGGGAGACCTCAGGCTTCAGCTGCACACTCAGGGGCACCCGCTGCTCTGCCAGCCAGATGGCGCACCGCACTGCCACCTGTTCGTCCCCGCCTGCGACGGCTCGGCTGAGCCTCAGAGCCATCTCCTCGGCTGAAATCCAGCACGGTGGAAGGTTAGCGCGCTGTTTCCCTTCCAGGAGCTGGGGGAGAGGGAGGTGGTGGCCCCCTGCCCAGGCCGCTTCCCCTGTCTTCCTGGTGAGCTCCTACCCATCCTTCAGCACCCGACTTAAAAGCAGCCTTCTCTGATACTCCCCAGCCCCCTCCCTGTCCCTTTAGTTCTGCGTCCTTCACACCCCCAGGGCCCCACACGTCCATTCGTTCATGTGACAAGCACTTACTGAGCCCCTACCGTGTGCCAGCCACTGTCCCAGAAACTGGGATTCGGCAGTGAATAAGATAAACAGGCCCACCCCCGCTCCGCGGGCCTCCCAGCCCGGCAAGGAGATAGACGACAGAAAAAAAATTCAGATTGGGATCCGTGCTGGCAAGGACGGAAACAGTGTAAGGAGATCAGGAAAGGCCTCTAGGAGGAGGTGACGCTGATGCTGAGACCGGAAGCTTAGATGTGTCCAGACCCAGTTAGGGAAGAGTATTCCAGGTGGAGAGAAAGGTCAGGACAGAGGCCTTGACCCAGAAATGATTGGATGGGAACAGAAAGAAGCCAGCGGGGCTCCATGAGAAGCACAAGGGGGTGAATGGGGTAGGACTCTGAGGTCAGTGAAGCCAGAAGGGCCTTGTGGGCTAACCGAGGGCTCTGGCCTTTGTTCTAAGAACACAGAGGAGCACAGGGTAGGTTCTGAGCAGGGTGATGACATGACCTGACAGGTTCTACAATGCTGGGTGCAGGGGGCAAGGGGGGGACGCAAGGACCCCCAGTATTTAGGTCAATTGAGATCTGTCTCCCCCACCAGCCTGAGCAATCCCCTGTGTCCCCTGGGAGCTCTCCACCCCCATCACAACACAGAGCTGGCGTCTGGTGGCCTCAGGGGCATGCCAAAGTTGAGTGACCAGCCTCTGGAAGTAACCAGGCCCCAAGGAAGGAAACCGAGGGGCAGGTGGGCAGAGGGAGGGTAGTTAAAGCTACTTCTCCCAGGCCCTTGGCGGGAGGGGAGGCCGGGTCCTGGCGGGGCCCACCTTCTAAAGGAATTTTCCCAGCCGCTTCCAGGCTGTGCCCACCTTTCTTGGTCTTCTCGTCCATCTGGCGTGGTTGCGCCCATGCCCCCAGGCGGAGGCAGCAGCTCCGGAGAAATGCTATCCCTGGGTCACCTGGGAGAGGACAGACGACCGCAAGCAATTCAGGCCCGGCCGGTGGCCTCCGGCGCGGCCCGGACCCTCTCTGTGCCTTGGTGTCCCCAGATGCGATCGGGTAACATCGCAAGCATCGGAGACCAGGTATGGGAACGCGCTGGGACCCCGCCGGGAAGGTGAAAGGGCAAAGGCCACCGGGCCAAGCCCGCAATGGGCGACAGAGGAAGCAGGACAGGCCTGGGGCGGGGAGAAGGGTGACGCCGCACCGCCCGGCGCTGTTAGTCCCTGGGGAGCCCCCTCCCCCCCCCACTTCTCGCTGCCGGGAGCACCCCCGGCGCCCGGGATTGCTGCCACACTCCCTCCCCGGCGGGGCGGCCCCAGACACTCGGGAGGAGAGGGGAGCAGCTACAGCTAAAGAGAAAGTGAAAGTGGAGGTCCCGGAAGTGGGGCAGCAGATTGTCGGGACATCCGGACACCCTCCCCCGCTCAACCGCCGGGCACACCAGCGGCGGCTGACACCTACGCAGTCCCCGGCGGCGCCCGCCCTGCTCCGGGGTCGCGGCGGTCCGGGGTGCTCAATGACCTTGACCGGGGGGGGGGGGTGACCCCTGTTGGGCTGATCCCGGACTCCCCGACCCTCACTCACCCGGTCGGCCGTGCCCTCACCGCCGCAGAAAGGGGCGGGGGGCGGGGCCGACGGGAGGGGCGGTGCAGCGGCCGCCGGGGGCGGGGATTGGGCGGAGTTGGGGCGGGGCTCAGCCCCGGCCGACTCTCACACACCCCCGAGGAACAGCCCGGACCTCAGCTGGGCCACTTGTTCCCCACACTCTCACAGCAAAGCAAAAGCCGAGATCCTCCTCAGGGCCCGGCGACTGCCCCCCGCCTTACTACTGTTAAACCTAAAAAATAAAATAGCCAGTTATTCCCCCCAGCGAAACGGGTTTATTCAGGAATAGCCAAAGTTGCCATTTCAAGCTCTGAAAAACCATGGGCAAGTCTAACAAAGGATAGGAACGTTACTTTACTGAGCCGGAGTTAATTGGGAGCAGTGTTTGGAGCCAAAGTCCATCGGAGAAAAGCAAGCGTTCAGGGTGATGACCGTTTCTCACTGGCTGAGTTACAGAGGTAGTGAGTTTCCCTGTTGGGCCTGTAGCCGACTCTTTCTTGTAGAGGGCTCTGTGTGTGGGGGGGGGGGTGTAATTGACAGTTCTTCCTGTAATAGACCTCCCCAGTGGTGCCTGTCAGAGCTCCCCTTCCCGGACTCCCCACTCCGTTTCCGGGAGGAATGTTCAACCCGGCTCACTCCACTCAAGCCCACTGGCCACCTGGGTCCTGGAACAAGGCAGACACGCTCCGCCTTGGGACCTTTCGATTTGCCATAACCCCGATATCTTCATGGCTTGCTCTCTCCCCTCAGTTCAGTCTTTACCCAGAACTCTTCCCTGTTCGCTCTATCTGAAATTTCATATACCCACACAGACCCGGCATTTAAATTTTTTTTAATGTTTGTTTATTTTCTGAGAGAGAGACAGAGACAGAGTGAGAGCGGGGAGGGGCAGAGAGAGAGGGAGACACAGAATCCGAAGCAGGCTCCAGACCCCGAGCTGGCAGCACAGAGCCCCACGCAGGGCTCGAACCCAATGAACTGTGAGATCATGACCTGAGCCGAAGTCGGACACTTAACCAACCGACTGAGTCACCCAGGCGCTGCTTCTGTGCTGGTTTTCGATGGTCATGGTCCCTTCAGCCCTGGGGTTACCTGCACAAATTTGTATTGAGGGCAGGTATTTTTTTTCACGTGTTCTTGTCCTTGCCTTGGCCCTTCGAGGGTAGAGCTGGCCTTCACGTGGGACATCCTTCAACCCAGTGGGTAGACTCTTCTGTGTGAGTCAGTGATGCAGGGCAGGGCATCCTTCAACCCAGTGGGTAGACTCTTCTGTGTGAGTCAGTGACGCAGGGCAGGGCCCGCCCCACTCTTACAAAGTCTCCTGGTCCAGCCTCCAAGGCGGGGCGGGGCTTAGCCACACAGAGAGGAGGGGAACAGGCTGGGGCCCAGAGAGACACCGAGATACTTGTCCGGGGACACACAACCTGCAGGGGCAGTTTTAGGTACACGGCGGGCAGCTTGCACACTAGTTGATCAAGTATATCTCGCGTTGTATATTACAATAAATACATAAGTAAATAGCCGGACATTCTTTTCAGCTCCTCCCATCAGGAGGGAGAATCTATTTTCTCACCTCCTGAATCTGGCTGGCCTCGGAACACGCTTTGGCCAATGGGACATTTGCTGATGTGACAGAGGCAGAGCGGCCTCCTGGGCCCCTGCCCTCTCTTGTTTTTTGAGACCCCAGAGCACGACAGCAAGGGGCCAGGGCTAAGCCGGTGGGAGGCTGAGACCTCCTGGAGCAGAGGGGAGCCACCCAGCCCGGCCTCCCTGCAGCCTGCTGACTGACAGACAAAGGCGCTGTGAGTGAGCCTGGGCGCCCCTCTGAGCAGCAGCTGCCTGGGGCGCCTGGGTGGCTCAGTTGGTTAGGCATCCAACTCTTGACTTCGGCTCAGGTCACGATCTCGTGGTTGTGAGATCAAGCCCCGTGTCAGGCTGAACGTGACACCTGTTTGTTCCCTGTTCTTTTCTCTCTCTCGAAGTAAATAAATGTTTTTGTTTGTTTGTTTGTTTGTTTGTTTTTAAACCATCAGCTGCCTGCCACAGCGTGAGTGAGCCAGCCGGGCCCAGCCCAAACTGCTGAGCCAGAGAATCAGGGGCCACTAAGTTTTGGGGTTTGTAATGCAGCAAGGACTGCTACAGCCTAGTTATGGTGAGGGGGGGTAAGAAATTTCCTTAGTCGTGGTAATTAACACTCACCGCCCAACTGACGAACCCCAAATCACAAAGGCCTCCAACAGGAAGCCTTATGTCTTGCTCGGCAAAATCCAGCGTGGATCTGGTGGTCCTCTACCTCGTGGCTAAGGGAACCGTGGCCCCAAGGTGGCTGTGCTGGGGATGAGAGGGATAGAGGCTCACCAGCTCTCAGTGGCCTCATCCCAGAAGGGACCTCCCCGGCAGCGGGCATTTCCGCACGCACACACCCCATTGGTCAGAACTAGTCACGTGATCGTAAGGTGGGCGGGGCACGTAAGGGAGCACCTGAAATACATGGCGATGCCCACCTTGGCCACAAAGAACTCACTAGCCACGGATGTAATTCGTCTTTTAATCTGTGTGGTTACTTGTCTGACATCCGGCTCCTTTATTAGACAGAGTCCACCTGACGCGATGCCCGGCCTGCAGCGTCCGTCCGTAATGGTGAATGAATTGCTAACAGTGGATGAATACGGGATAGGGCAGTCCGCAGTGTTCCCTTTTGTGTTTAGCTCCCAGTTAGAGCGAAAATCCCCAATTAGATTTCCTAGAGTCCCTCCCTGGCAATACACTCGTAATATACATGTAGCACAGTCCGCGTCGTAAAACTTTTATGATGCTCATTATCGGAGCATAAATAGAACATGAACGTTCCCGGTAATTGCGGCCACGGGCATTACTTGGGGAGAGCGGATTTCACATTTTGACGTGTCCGTTTTCATGCGCCTGCGGCTGAGCAGCCTTGTCAAAAGGTTCCTGCTTCGAGGTAAAACCAGGCGAGTCTTTTTGTCTGTCGTGTGGTCTTGGACGGGTTTTCGGCTCCCTGAGCCACACTTTCCTTACCTGTAAAGGGACGGGCACATTTACCTTACAGGGTCGTCCTGAGAATTAAAGGGGGTCTCTCGGGGTAAGCCGGGAGGGGAAAGAGGAAAGCTGGAGGGACTGCACCTATGAGACCCTACAGACAGCCGGGCCCTGTCCCGGGCAACGCTGGCCGCACAGAGATGAGGCTGACTTGTCCCTGGCTATCAGTTAGCTTTTGCCGCGTAACAAAACACCCCAAAACTCAGTGGCCTAAAGCAACGATCACTTTATTTAACTCATGATTCTGCGGGTCAGCCGGGCAAGTCTTCCGGTCCCAGCCAGCCTGGCCGATCTCTGCATTTGCGGACTGGTGGGCCGATCTCTGCATTTGCGGACTGGTGGCTGGATGAGCTAGGATGACTCTCCTCTCATGTCGGTAGCCAGCAGGCTATTGACCTCAGTTCTCGTGCTTTCTCCCACCACCTCCCCTCCCACATGTAGCATGAGCCTCGGGAAGGCTGGGAGGTCGTACCTGCCTCCAGCTGGAGGAGGCGTGGTTAATTAGCATGACTACACTGCCCTTGCTGGTGATTGGCCGGGAAAGGGCATGTGACCCAGCTCTGGCCAATGAACTATGTGGGAAAGTCTGTTGGGAGGGCTTCCGGGAGAGAGCTATGCGGATCACAGTAACCGCTAACTCTTATGGAGGGGTTTAAAGTGCTTTACGTGAAATAATTCATTGGACTCTCATGAGTTAGGCATCGGTTCCCTCATCGCAGAGAAGGGTAATCTGAGGTATAGAACAGAGTGGTTAAGAAACAGAGGGTCAAACAGCTAGTGAGTGCGGGAGCCAGGGTTTAATTCCAGGCAACTTGACCTCAGAGTGCTGAGTTCTCCAGTACTGCCGTGCCTCCCTCCTGCCCCCTCTGGTCATGGATCTCTTATGTGACACCTGGGACTGCTGTGGCCACTGTGCCACAGCACAGAGCAGAGAAAGAAGAGCCTGGAGAGCCAGAGTCCTTGCTGACAGTGCTGAGAGCTGAATCGACCAGCCCAGAAGCCCATCCACCTCACGACTTCTTGCTTTGTGTGAAATACATTTCCTTCTTTTATTTCTATTATTATTTGTGTTTATTTTTGAGAGAGAGAGAGAGAGAGCATGAACAAGGGAGGGGCAGAGAGAGAGGGGGAGACATAGAATCCGAAGCAGGCTCCAGGCTCTGAGCTGTCAGCACAGAGCCCGATGCAGGGCTTGAACTCAGGAACTGTGAGATCAGGACTTGGAGCTGAAGTCCAACGCTCAACAGACTGAGCCGCCAGGTGCCCCCCTTCTTTTATTTTTTTTAAGTTTATTTATAAAATTTGAGACAGGGAGAGAGGGAGTGTGCACACATGAGTGAGTGGGGGAGGGGCAAAGAGAAAGAGAGAGAGAGACAGAGAGAGAGAGAGAGAGAGAGAGAATCCCAAGCAGGCTCCTCACCGTCAGTGCAGAGCCTGACTCGGGGCTGGATCCTGACCTGAGCCGAGAAGTCCAGAGTCCAACGCTCAACCAGCCGAACCACCCGGAGGTGGTTTCCTCCTCCTTAAAGCCACTTTGGCCCAGGGCTTCAGTTACTTGTAGCCAAAAAGTACCCCATCAGAGACCCCGCTGCCTCCAGGAGGGAATGAGCAAGACCCGCTGGACCGCTGGGACTCTGTTCTCAGAAACCGCTCGGCTGAGGTTGAGACACAAGCCTCTGGCCTTTAACCCCGGGCCAAGGAGAACTGGTAAGCGATGGGGAAGAGAGGCTAGAAGAAGTGTCCCGGAGAAATTAAAATATCTCATAACCTCTTTATTAGGCACAAGGTAAAAACAGATTCTTAGGGCATCCAAAACCCATAGTGTTGATCCGAAACCCAGAACGGGGCTTGGGACTGCTCGCCCCAAACCACTCCCTGAGTCAGGTGAGGACCAGCCTCACTGTTGGGACTGGTGATCCTCCTGCCCAGTCCTGGACCGCGAGGACAGTGCTCCCGGGAGCATGATTCCCAGCACGGCCTGGGCTCTGGAGTCCTGAGTTGCAAGGGAGAGGCCAGCAGCCTTTGGCACAGGGATTCGTGAGGGGGACTGTCCCAGGTCAGAAGCGCCGGGGGCACCAGCCCGAGTGGATGCTGACACCTGTGCCGCGAGGGCCCAGCGCGGACACTGACCCTGGGCGCGGATACGTGTTGTCCGCAGGCGTTGGCTCTTCTGTTCCCTGGGGTGCTCCCAGCACCGAGAGCAGGGCTCCGCACGCAGCGAGCCCCGGGAAGGATGTGCTAAATGGACGAGACTGCGTGCACCGCCGTGCACCGCCACACGGGTGCGCACGCTTCACTCCTTTCTCCCTTCTAGAAGGCACTAAGGTTTGGCTCGGTGCACAAAAAGGCAGGAGAGAGCCTGGAGATACCCCAACCCCCTCCACTGTTGCAGCTGCGAGTCTCAGGGCCACCTAGCCGTAGAGAACAGCTTCTCTCGCCCCCTCCTCGGCCTCAGCCTCCTCCAGCCCCGGCCCCTCGGGGACCACCTGGTCGGCCCCCCGGAGGCGGGATCGGGGCGGGGCCGAGGGCGGCGGGTGCTCGCGCAGCCAGGGGTGCAGCAGGATGCCCGTGGCCGTGAGCCGCTCGGCGGGCTCCCGGCGCAGGAGACAGCGCACCAGGCAGCGGGCCGGAGCCGAGAGGCCCTCGGGCAGGGCGAAGGCACCGCGGCGGATCTTGCTGAAGAGCAGGGCGGGCTCGGAGTCTTGGAAGGGGTAGTGGCCGGCCAGCATGGTGAAGAGCGCCACGCCCAGGCTCCACACGTCGGCCGCCTTGCCGGAGTAGGATGCCCGGGAGCTGAGGATCTCGGGGCCCACGTAGGCTGGGCACGCGTGTTTGTCCCACAGGGAGTCGTCGGGGCCGTGGAGCACGCAGGCGTCCTCCAGGTTCTCCAGCACCAGCTTCGTCCTGTGGCCGGTGGAGAGACCCGGGGTCAGCTCCTCTTGGGCCCCCCATGCCTCCACACTCCCCC
>PITB01036591.1:0-11423 GCA_004024585.1 Paradoxurus hermaphroditus | reverse complement strand
GGTGAGAGCCTCTGGGGGCGATCTGTCGTGGGTACCCCGGAGCCCACCGAGCCCCCGGAACGGGGAGCCCCTCAAGGGCAGGAGGGCAGGGAGGCCGCTGAGGCTCGGGCGCCCCCCTGGCAGAGCCCCCCCGGGCCGCGCGATCCTGGGCAGCCCGCTCCCACGCATGCCCACAGACGCCCCGGAGCCGCGCCAACTGACAGGAGGCTGGGTCTTACAAAGGTAAAAAAAAAAAAGAAAAAAAAGGATTAAAATCGAGATTTTGCTATTATTTTCCTCTGATAAAAGTGCAGCGGGGAATGGCTCAATTGTGTCACCGCCTCGTTCTTCATTTGTGTTTTTCTTTCATGCTTCAATATCTTCCTCCAGCTGCCGTGTCTCCTTTCTTTCTCCGCGCTTTGATCTATTCGTTTTCCCCAGAAATGGGGTTTATAAATCATTGTAATGCAGCCTTGGGAAAGACGGTGCTTAGTGCAGGGAGAAATACATCGCTGCTAACAGCCCCGGCAGGGAGACAAACCCTCGGCTTGTGGCTGGGTTCTGGCGGCGGGTTACTGATGGTATTTGCTTTTTATGTCTGCGCGCGTGCCATCGGGGCAGGGCCGCGGGGAGCGTTCCGCCCGCCACCTTTGTAATATTTCAAGCCTCCTCCGGCAGTCGAAAACAAACTGCTCCTGCCTGCTCTCGGGGAAGCAGAGAGCGGACGGGAAGGAAAGCGTGAACCCGGGAAAGGAGCGTAAAGAAGCGGGCCTCTCTCTCTTCGGATTCCACCTCGGATACCACCGGCTCCGAAAACCGCTCCCTGTCCCCTTTCCTGAGCCAGCCCGCGCCAAGCGACTTAATGAATCTGGCATCTCGGGGCTCCGGGCCCGACTCTCTCCGGCACAGTTAGGAGTCTAACGGCCCGCATCCCTTCGTTGCGAAGGCCCGGGGCCGCCCTCGTCGTGTTTTATGGTCCCATTTTCTCCGTAGCTCGGAGCAGCCGAGAAGCGTTGGGCGTGGGGTGTGGGGTTCCTCCCGGCTCAGAGCGGCCTCGCCGCGAGCGTGAGATCCAGGATGTGGCAATGAAAATCCTGCCAGGCCTTAAATCAGAACAAAAAGACGGAATCCCTCATCCTGGAGCAGGGCGCGCGGAGGGCCCAAGCCACCCAGAGGGGCCGCTTAGCGCGCCAGTGACTTGCTTAGGGACTCTGATGTTTTCCTGACCAACGGGTCTCTCCACCTCCACGAACCCGGCCAGGGTGGGGGGGGGCGTGGGGAAGGCTCAGCGGATGCCATCTTCCTTCCTCCACCTCAGGCGTCTCTGCTGCCCCATCCGTCCCCATCATCTTACCCGTGGAGGCAAAGCGCTGATCCTAACAACAGGTCGGGTCTACACAGGAAAGGGTGAAACAGACCATTAGTCGGGGAGCGGGCACCGCGCAGAGCAGCGCTGTGCGGCAGAGCCTTCCGTGGCGACGGAGGCATTTCTGTCTCTGCTCTCTGCCCACCCGCGTGGAGAATCCAGAGCCCTTGAGATCCCGCTAGTGTGGCTGAAGACGGAAGTTTTCATTATTTTACACTCTACCTAGCTCTTGTGGCCAGCGGCTGTCCTCCTAGGCGGCACAGATATAGACAGACTTCTTTCGTGATGTCTTTTGTCATCTCTCACAGCTGCAGTCTCAGGTAGGCAGCCAGCACCGGGAAAAAAAATAGCAGAGGCGTGTACAAGGAGACGAAAGGAGGGGTGGGGGGGAAACTGAAATGATTGAACCCTTCTGAGGTCGCGCTCTAGCCCCTAAGCTCCGCCAGGGGTGAAGACACTCACAGATTTGATAACCAGACGGGATCATGGAAGAAAACTTCCTTTGAGGTGACATAAAAAGAGAGTCTGGACACATTGTGACATGTGTCCTTGGTAGCAGTTCAGTTTGCAATGAGGGAATTACGTAATTTATCCCCTTGCATCTAATCTAGCCTGGATGGATGGATGGATGGATGGATGGATGGATGGATGGATGATGGATGGATGGATGATGGAGGATGGATGATGGATGGATGGAGGATGGATGGATGATGGATGGATGAATGGATGATGGATGATGAATGGACGGATGGATGAATGGATGGAAGATGGATGATGGATGGATGAATGGTTGGATGATGGTTAGAGGATGGATGGAGGATGGGTGGAGGATGGATGATGGATGGAGGATGGATAGATGGATGGATGGATGATGGATGGGAGGATGGATGGATGATGGATGGATGGAGTGTGTGTGTGTGTGTGCATGCACACGCATGCTTGTTGAAGACCTTCAAGAAACTGCTCCCGATTATCCTGGTCACACAATATCATTTAGGGCAGGGCATCATACACTGTAGGGCTTCATAAATAGGGCTCACTGACCAACCCCTTAAAGTCAATTGAAGAGCTTTTCTGGATGTGCCAGATAGGGTTCTACAGAAAAGTCACCACATCCCGTTTCCTGCCACAGCTCTTGCCCCAGCCCTTCTCCTAGCTCCTGGGTGGCTCACTACCTGGCCACATCTGTGTTCCTTCGCTTTGTGAGCTCCGGGGCCTTGGCTGAGTGACTTGACCTCCTTCCTTCTATGAGAATGGAAGTGATCACAGCACCCGCCTCAGACATGTACAAGCGTCCGTCACCAAATGATTGGATACACCAAGTGTGGTCTACTCAGACGAGGGAGTATTATGCAGCCATAAAAAATGGGGTATCGACACCACGACAGTGCGGAGGAAGCTCGAAAACGTCGCACAGAGTGGCAGACGCCAGACACAAAAGGCCACACGGCGTGCGATTGCATTTATAGGAGATTCGAGAATCATTAAATCTGTAGAGACAGAAAGTAGATTCGTGGTTGCCAGGGGCTGGGGGGCTGGGAGGATGGGGAGCAATTGTAGAGTGGTAGCCATTTTCTTTAGAGGCGATGGAAAGTTCTGGCACTAAATAGAGGTAGGGACCATATACCACCGCCAACGCACCAAATGCTACTGAATTGTACGTTTTAAAAGGGTCATTTTGGGGGTGCCTGGGGGGCTCAGTTGGTTAAGCGTCCGACTCTTGATTTCCACTCAAGTCATGATCCCAGGCTCACGAGCTGGAGCCCCACGTCGGGTCTACACTGACGGAGTGGAGCCTGCGGGGGGTTCCCTCTCTTCCTCTAACTCCGCCCCCTCCTCTCAAAATGAATAAATAAACTTCAAAAAAAAAAAGGTCAGTTTTATATTATGTGATCTTCGTCTCTGTTTAAAAACTAACTTAAAAATATATGAATGCTCTTTGTGATAAAGGCCTCGCCCCTGCATGTGCTAAGTGCGGAAGGAAGACTGGTCTTAAAAACAGTAGCGACAGGGGTGCCTGGCGGGGGGTGGGGGGGGGGCTCGGTCATTTAAGTGCCTGACTTTTGATTTCGGCTCGGATCGTCTCTCACGGTTGTGAGATCGAGCCCCGCCCTGGGTTCCGCGCTGGGGGCGGAGCCTGCTTAAGATCCTCTCCCCCTCTGCCCGTCTCCTCCCCCCTCTCTCTCTAAAAAACGAAAAAGGGAAAAGCAGTAGCGATGATAACACAGGCCGCACCCGATCTCTGTAGAAATCTCCGCTTCTGAGCGTCAGCATCTCTCAGGATGAACGGGCCACGCGGGCTTGAGTGGCGTGTACGCGGGGAGGGTGCTTGCAGGGAGCACACGCGGGCGGGAGCGCGGGCACAGGGCCGGCTGTCTCTGGCTAAGACGAAACCCACAGGCTGGAGGAGACGCATGGCCAAGGATGCGTCCCGGCTCGGGGCACGCCTGCCCGTCTCTCTCCTTCACGGCGCCGTGACTTAGGGACCCCGCGGTCGGTCCCAGCAGCGGCTGCTGCGGTCTGGCTAACAGGTTCGTGTCGTGTGCCCCCCCAGCAACCTTCCCTCCGGCTCGGAACCACCGCCAACTCCCTGCTCCCTTGTGCCCAGCAGCCACGGGGGCAGGCCCCGGCGGCGGGGGCAGCCCGATTTCTGCAGCCCGAGGAAACTATAAATCTCGAGCTTTAATCGTGTGTTCATGATCATTCAGGAAAGAGCAAGGGAGGATTTATTCTGCGGGGACCGCGGCGGGGCGGCAGCAGGGGGTTGTCATGGGGGATATTGGTTTAGCCGAGGCAGAACTGCTCCCCCGGGCCCTTCCCGGGACCGGCCGATGAACGATGACCCGGATGGCCATAACAAGGCAATTACCGGTGTGTGCGGGCAAGGCTTCGTTAAAGAGGCAGGCTTCCCGCGCGGGCCGGCGCGGGCCTCTGTGGCCCGGTCTCGCCCGAGTGGCAGAAGGGCCTGCGTCCTTGAGAAAGCCGGAAGCATTTTTTCTTAAAGCCCCAAGGGTCCTCTCCGGTTTTCTCCGCCGAGGCTGAGGAGGAGAAATCGGGGAAACCCAGCGAGAACCCCGTGGTTCCTTGCATGCAGTAGGCATCTAATATCTATTTCTTGAACACCTCCGCCCCTTCATTTTGTGGGAGAGGAGAAAGAGGCCCAGAGAGGTAGCAATCGGTAACGCACACAGCGGCCTCCCCAGTGCCCCGTGGGAGCCCGCTGCTGCTTCGGCGTGGCCTTGTTGACAAATCTCAGCGCCGAGCGGCAGAAAGCGGGTGGGCTCCCCGGGCGGAGAGAAGCCCGGCCCGTTTCCTGGGAGATGGGGGTGGCCTCTGGGGGGCGTTTCTTGTGTGTTACTCCAGCAAAATAATTTTAATATGGCATTTTTTTTAATGCTGATTTCTTTATTTTTGAGAGAGCAGGCGAGCAGGGGAGGGGCAGAGAGAGAGGGAGACACAGAACCCGAAGCAGGCTCCAGGCTCTGAGCTGTCAGCACAGAGTCCGATGCGGGGCTTGAACCCACAAACCGTGAGATCATGACCTGAGCCGAAGTCGGACACTTAACTGACTGAGCCACCCAGGCGCCCTGCAGCTGTTAGTTTTTAGAGAGAAACAGGGTGAGCTGGGTGAGGGCGTGAAGTGACACAGAAACCCCATAGTGGCAAAAAAGGCAGTTCAAAGCAAGGTGTCGAAGGAACCAGGCGGGAGGAAGGCTCCCGCCAGAAACCTCAGAACGCTCCTGTCGGCTACTGTCTGTGGGCATCTGACACTAATACCGTTTGAACTTGCAAAATCCATAAGCAAGGGGCTTATAACTTGGGTTACAAATGATTCTTGATGGCAGAATATCTAGAGTGGGACCCAGACATTAGCTTTTTTTTTTAAACTCCAGGACAATTCTAAAGGGCAGCCGCGGTTGAGAAAGTCACAACCCGCCCCAGGTTACCCTTTAGACGACATTTGACTTACACGAATTTGAGTTGCCCGCAGGCTGCAGGGCCGCGTCTCCGCGGTGTGAAGCCAGGCACACCCGGGAACTGAGTGCCGGCAGGAATACGGTGCCCGGAGCTTGAGGGCGGGGGTCGAGAACATTCTGCAAGGCTGGATGTCAGCTCGTGCTTGTTGAATTGGCCCTCCTGACTGTATGAGCCATTTCCTGCGTATCAGGTGCCTGGGAAAGAAAGACTGTTTGGGTTGGCGTGGGGACGCCTGGCCAGCAGAGGCCCTGATGAGCTATTACCCTTCGAGGAGAAGATTAGCTCCCCCAGATCCTCCAAGCCTCTTCCGGAAGCCTGTCTGCTCCCTCTCCTCCATAGCCAGGGATCCTGGCCCCTTCCCCAGACCCCCGATGACATTCGTCACAGCCAGGTGTCCTGAGGCCAGGAACTTTTTTTCTTTTAAAATTGTTGTAAGAACCTGGGGTGCCTGAGTGGCTCAGTTGGTTGAGTGTCTGACTTCAGATCAGGTCATGGTCTCGCCCACCCCGCGTGGGGCTCTGTGTTGACGGCTCGGAGCCTGGAGCCTGCTTCGGATTCTGTGTCTCCTTCTCTCTCTGCCCCTCCCCCGCTTGTGCTCTGTCTCTCTCTCTCTCAAAAATGAATAAACGTTTAAAATACTAATAATAATAAATAAAATTGTTGTAAAAATCACACAAGATTTACCACATTAACCATTTTTCTTTTGTTGGGAGAGAGAGAGAGCGCGCACGCGCGCGCGTGTGCACGAGTAGGGGAGGGACAGAGAGGAGAGAGGGAGAGACAGAATCCCAAGCAGGCTTTTCGCAGTCAGTGCAGGGCCCCACGAGGGGCTCGAACCCGTGAACCTCGAGATCACAACCTGAGCCGAGATCAAGAGTCAGCCGCGTAACCGACGGAGCCGCCGGGCGCCCAGGATCCCCTTCCTTTCCGTCGTGTGGACCCGCCGCGTCCGGTTCATCCGTTCATCCGCCGCGGGACACCCGGGCTGTCTCCACGCTCGGCCGCCGCGAACACGGGTGTGCAAATCTCTCGGCAGGACCCTGTCGGGCTCAGTAAAGACGCAGAAGTGGAGTCGCTGCCTCGCCATATGGGGCGGTTGGTTCTATGGTTGATATTTTGAGGCGCCGCCACACCGTTTTCCACAGCGCCCGGACCACGTCCCGTCCACACCCGCGCGGCACGAGGGTGCGGTTTCTCCACGTCCTCGCCAGCGTGTTGCTTTCTTTTTCCTCCTCCTCCTCTTCCTTTTTTGACAGTAGCCGCCCTAACAGGGGTGAGGAGGGGGAGCATCCCTTTAAAGCCCTGCGGGTTAAGCGTCCTGGGATGAGGGTCCCGCGGCAAATGCAGATATGGTGAGACCACCCTTCCTCTCCTGTTCGAGAGCCTTCGGAGGCCCCTTGTTGCCTCAGAACCACGGGGGCACCCGGGGGGCTCCGTCAGTTGAGGGTCCAGCTCTCAGTTTCGGCTCCGGTCATGATCTCACGGTTCGTGGGATCGAGCCCCACGTTGGGCTGTGCGCCGACAGCGCGAAGCCTACTTGGGATTCTCTCTCTCTCTCAAAATAAATCAATAAACATGAGAAAAGAACCACAGATCAGAGCCCCTAAGCCCTGCAGTTCCCAGGTTGTGCCTCTGGGGGGCTTGGACACGAGGCCTCACGCCCTCCCACCAGCTCTTGTCCCTTGCCCGGCTCATCCTCACCCCGCTGTTCCTGCTCACCCTCAGGCCCCAGGTCAAATGTCACGCCCTTGGGGAAGACCCCGCTGGCTCCACACCAGGTCACAGCCCCCGCTGTGTGCCCCAGGAGCAGCCCGTGACGCTTCCCACAGGGGTATTGAAGTGCCTTTCCCCGTAACACCTGCCCTTCTGCCTGGGATGCGGGAGTCCCATCATGACTGGCCGCCATGATGTCTCTTTGGCTCATCGCCTCTGCCCCCATTGTCTTTCACAAAGTAGGTGCTCACTTAAATCTTGTGAAAGAGTAAGCGAATGAACACATATGTGTATATACGAACGTGTGTGCGCACACGCACAGGCACGCATGCACACACATGCGTGCACACAGACATACACACGCACACACATGCATGGGCGCACACACAGATACACACACATGCATGCACACACAGGCACAGACACACATACAGACACGCACACACGGGCACGCGCGCATATACACGGCACCCGAACGTTCTGGTTTAACTCTCCGCTCGTGTACAGAAACCCAAGAAGCCCTTTTCAAAACGGGAGAACCGAAATCCTGATAAAACGCATCCTATTTTGTTTGGACTTTCCCCTTCCTCCAAATTTCCTCTCCTTCTCCAAGCGGGCAGCGGTACCTGACAAGTACCAGTCTTGGCCGCTTGCGTCTTTATCATGGAGCCGAGAAGGTTTTTGATCAAAAAACCACTTCTCCCTGATCAGCACAAGGGGTGATGCGGGGACCCCCCGCCAGCCTCCCCCGTAATCAGCTCGGGGAGTGCCGAGGCAGAGACCCCAGCCTCAGAGGGGCCGGTGGGGGGGGGGCTGGTGAATGCATCCCGGGGAGACTCCCCCCCCAGTGCCTGCCTTCCCGAAGAAGATAAAGGCAAGATAAAAATACCTTCCGTTTCCCCCCTGATCTGTAGTTTCCCGGTGTTAGCCAGGCTTAGACGACACACGCTCCCAATTAGCTCTCCTCTTAATTTAAATGCTTCATAAATTATCTCATGCGCGCGCGGATTATCACTTCATAATGCGAGTTAGCATTTAAATAAATAGCGGCGGTGTCGGAAATTAGAGAGGTTTACTTCGGAGGCGCTGGCGTAATGAAGGAAAATACCACGGCGGCCGAGCAGGGGCAGGGGGAGGACGTGAGGGGACGCGCGGGCGCGGCCGCGTCTCCCGGAAAATGAGTCGTTCGCGAAGCCCGTTCGCCCTTCCGCGGCGTCGAGGTTCTTTTTTTATGAAGGGTATTTCGACGGCTCCATCTTGTGTTTTTTTAAATTTCGAAATGATTATAAACTCATAAGAAGTTGCCAGAACAGTCCAGAGAGGCCCCTAGGGCCCTCCCCCCAGCTGTCCCCCGTGGCAGCGTCCCAGCCAACTCATTGGAACTTGGCGTTGGCGGCTCTCATTCGGACTCCGCCAGTTGCCCCGCCATGCTCTTTCCCCCCAAGTGGGCATTTCAAAGACATCTCAACGTGCCTCGGTCACCATAACAACAGCCACGGCGCGGCGAGCTCCGTGAAGGGCCAAGCCTGGCACCCAGCGCTTTACAGCCAGTGTCTTCCCGGTCGGGACCACAGCCCTTGGAGACGCGGTGTCTCGTCCTCGCCATCTGACAGCCGAGGGCGCAGAGGCGCAGGGAGGACGCCTCTCATTTGGGGTCCCGAGCTGGTACGCGGTAGAAGCGGGATTAGAACCTGGCTTCAGATGATGGCGGAGCCTGAGCGCTTTGCCTCCCTCGGCACCTGCCGTGGCGGTGGGAGGGGGGCGGGGGTGGAGTCAGTTTCCTGCCCCGCTCGGCGTCCTTTCTGCGGGAACGCGTTCTGCCACCCAGGAGGCCGCAGCACCCTGCGATTCAGACGCTCACTCCTTCCCGAGGAAAGAAATTTGGGCCATTTCCCAAGCAACTGGGCTCTGGGTACTTTTGCCTTCGTGAGCCCTTAAAAAAATAAGGATTTATACGTTATAGATGGGTGTGTTATTTATTTTTTTTCTTCTGCTTGGGAAAGAAATTAAAACATTAAAAAAAGTTTTTTTAATGTTTACTTATTTTTGAGAGAGAGAGAGAGACAGGGAGAGCCAAGGAGGGGCAGAGAGAGAGGGAGACACAGAATCCGAAGCAGGCTCCGGGCTCAGAGCTGTCAGCACAGAGCCTGACTTGGGGCTTGAACTTGCAAACCATGAGATCCTGACCTGAGCCGAAGTTGGAGGCTTAACCAACTGAGCCGCCCAGGTGCCTCAGAAATTAACATTTTTGCAGGCCCCTCCAAGTCCTGTGGGCCCTGGTCACTGTGTCCCAGCACTGGATGGGTGAGGCGGCCTTGCATACAAGAGTCAGAGGTCCCGGGAGGCACTAGGATTTGTTAGCAGAGCCCCACCCTTGAAGCATGCAATTGTGGCATCTTGACCTGGGACCCAGCGGGAACGAGCCGGAGAAGCTGGGGGGGTCCCCGGACAGTGATCCGGGTGAGGCGGCCCCAAGCCCGGCTCCCGGGAACTCTGTGGCAGGTGCTAGAGCCCCAGCGTGGAAACTGTGGGTGACACCCTGGAGCACCCCATCTGCCCACGGTGCCCTGGGGCGCCCCAAATGAGGTCCGCGCTCTCCTTTGGACCACTTTCTACGGAGCCCACGCCCACACCGAGTCAGCGCCCACGCCCTCAGTTCCCGCCCAGGGGTCAAAGCTGCTTCTCCAAATCCCGAGTTTCTTAGTCTCTGGGACGTTTCAGCCTTGTGCCATAAACGTAATCAGGAAGTTGGGGCTGGGGGGCCCGGCCGGCCCCCGGTCATCCTGTTTTGAGGGGAGCATGGTTTTCGCCTGAAAGATATTTGCTACGGAGTGAATGTTTTCACCCCCCCAAATCCGTATGATGGAATGCTTCACCCTCAAGGTGACGGTATAAGGGGGGGGCTTTGGGAGGTGATTCATCACGCAGGAGGAGCCCCCACCGTCGGGGTCTGTGCCCTTGTAAAAGGGACAGCGGAGAGCTCCCTCGCCGCCCTCTAGCTGTCCCGTGAGGACACACCGAGGAGTCGGCCACAAGCCACCAGGAGAGGGTCCTCACCCGACCCCACGCTGCTGGTACCTTGGTCTCGGACTCCCCAGCCTCCAGAGCGTGAGCGGTCAAGCTCAGTTGTATTCCGAGACAGCAGCCTGACGGGCTAGGACACACATGTACCCCGGCCGCCTGGGAACGTGTGTGGGGGTCATTACTAGATTCAGAAGGACCCCTGACGAGGGCAGCCACAGCCTCTGGCCCTCCCTCAAGGGTGAACTTCCTTCCCGTCATTCCCGCCCAGCTAAGGCCGCCGGATGAAACACGGAGTGTCCGGTCCCATGTGAACTTCCGACATACAACGTACTAAACACGTAAGTCTGTCCCGTGTCATATTTGGGACGCGTTTCTACTAAAAATGTATCCGTTGCTTATTTGAAATCGAATTTAACTGTCTTTGCTACGTCTGGCCGTGCCACCCAGGACCCACACACACCCCTTTCGTGGCTCCCACTTCTCCGCCCCCTGCCCCCCTGTTTGCTTCTTCCTATGCCTCGGGAAATTACAAGTTTGGGGGCCGAGGACCGTGTCTCGGGTTTCAGTGTCCCCGGCGCTGAGCACAATGCCAGGCACGCAGCTGACCGTAGAGACCGTCCGTGCGTTGAGCGAGGGCACCCGGGGGGGTTTCCCTGAGGAGGTGGGCTGGCTCTTTTGGGAGTGACTTGCAAGGCTCCTTGCGGGGGAATGGAGACCCCACGCTTCCGGCAGGGTAGCTGGCCCACTGGCCCGTGTAGCCCGAGCAAGCGTGTTCGGGGTCAGGCAGACGTGGACGCGAGCGTCACCACGCCAGCTCCCCTCCCTGCCGAGGGTTTGGTGCGCGCTGGCGCTGGGCGACGCGTCATTGGGCTGAGCCAGTGAGATTGCCAGCGTTTCCCTGGTCTGAACGCGCAGCACCAGCCACTTGGAAGGTTCTCGAAGCCTCGATGAGCGTTCTCTTCTCCGATTCCATGACCGCCCTCGGAGGAGGCGCCTGCTTGCGTCCCCGTTTTATAACCGGGGACACTGAGGCAAAGAGGGAGGCGGTCACGTGCTCGAGGCGGCTCGGCTGGGGAGTGAGTAACAGAGCTTGGGTTTCCCCGGGCAGGCCGTCTCGGCTCCAAAACCCGTACGTCGAGCTTCCAAACTGTTTGCACATCGGGGTGACATCTTGTGTCCAGAGAGAGCCGCTCCAGGCCAGACCAGATGGTGCGAAAGCTGGACAGTCCGCGGGCACGGCCCAGGGGCTTGCCTGTCTCCCGGCTGTGACAGGAGCTGGCGCTGACCGTCCGGATTCGCAGGGCCCCGCTGATCGCGTCGGTTCCTCCCCCGGTGAACCGGAGTCCAGCGCCTGCCCTGGGGT
>PITB01036590.1:0-11431 GCA_004024585.1 Paradoxurus hermaphroditus | reverse complement strand
TGCAATCTGCAACGTCGAGCCCCATGCACATCACGCACAAAAGGGGCTCAGAGGCCTGGAGCTCACACGGGGAAGGGGGAACCGTGCAGGAAGGGTGCTCAGAGACCCGGGGGAAGGTCGGGGGAGATGGCGAGTCAGGAGATCGCCAACACTGGCCTAGGTGGCCGCGGCAGAGCTCACAGGAGCCATGGGCATGTCTATGAGGGGGGCTGGCGGGCAGGGGGCCACGGCTTCCTCCATGCGGCTAGCGTGGTTGGGCAGCGGCTGCATGTGGCTGCTGCGTGCCTGGCGGAAGAAGGAAAGGGCCCTCTGCGCCTGTCCACCAGAGACACACGCTGCCTCCGGCCCCTGGACTCAGGCCCCGCCCACTGGTAGGCAGCTCGGTCCCCAGACCGCACGGGCAAGGGGAGGGTGGGACGCAAGACTTGAGCTTGACCCAGCTGGGCGTGGAGAAGTGTGGCATCCGGGCCTCGGCGAAGTGGGCGGGTCCGGGCGCACCTCCCTGCACGGGCCCCACGGTCTTCCCACCCCCCGCCACCGTCCCACGCTGGGGTCCTGCTGCAGGCCAAGCTTGCACACGGAGCGGAGGCTAAGTGTGAATCCGCTTGTCCTCCATCCCTGTCCCGTGTAGCCTGCTGTTCCTGAGTATCCATCTGGGCCGTCCCTGGAGAGAGTGACGTGATGGTCTCCTCCCTCTGGTGTCCTCCTCTGCTAGGAGCACCCGCCCTGTGTAGACGCTTCTGGGGAGGCCGACGTTCTAGTGACCGTTGCACTGGGGGGGTCACCAGAGGGGGACTCACAGCCTCTGGAAAATGTGCTCCAAAGGCTAACTCCACCAAGAAAGAAAGGTACCTGCGGGTCAGGCCCCGACCGGTGGGGACGTTTCCCAGCCTTATTCACTCGCAGGGGAGAGTCCCAGCAAGACGGGGCCAGCTGCGGAGCGCGCGTCTGCAGGGCCGGGGCAGGGCCAGGGCCCTTGTGCCGGGGAGGCGGCCGAGCAGGGGAGCAGGGATCGCGGCGTGCTCTCGGGTGATTCGTTACATAGGCGAGGTCAGCGGGTGAACTTCCATCCCCAGCAAGGCTCTGATCATCGTCTACGAATCAGCGGCCCATCACTGATTCACCGATTCCAGGGCCAGCGGGGGTCGAGCCGAGTGGGGGAGGCGAAGGCGGGAGGGTCGCCTCGGCACTGATGTCTCTGCTCGGTCTTCCCCGGTTTTCCGGCGCATCTGTGACTCCCGCGTGCTCCCCCGAGATGCACGCTTGGTCTTGGAGCTCCGTGCTGAGCTCGCAACGCTTACCTGACTCGTGGCGATGTCAATGCATCGCTAAGGTAGCGAGCCGCTTTACCTCATCCTTGGGGGAGAAGAGAGCGGGGTGCGAGCGTGGGGCAGGTGCGCCCACCTCCCGCCGCCAGCCCCGCTTCCCGGATTGCAGAAAATTTGACGCCGTAGGAAAAGGATGGGCCCGACGTCCCCGCGGCCGCGAAATGCCTGTCCGACCTCCCCTCGCGGCCGCACCGCCGTTCGGGGGTCCCCCCCACCTGCCGCGTGCCGTGCGGAGCGGCTGGCCCGTGGGAGCCGGCTGGATGCCTGCTTCCTGTCCCTGCAGCCTTCATCCCTTCCCGACCTCTCCTTTCTGCCTGGGTTTGCGACGCCGTTGCCCACGAGGGCGCTCCCGGGTGCCGGGCGGCTGGGCATCTTTGGAAGTCATCACACCGACCTGACGTCACGCGTCTCCGCACCTGGGGCTCCTCGGCATCTCGGGAGCCGGCAGCGGTGCGGAGACCACCTCTTTTTCTGTCCCTCGCTAAGGCCCCGATTTTACTCTGAAGGAGGTGCGTGTGGTGTGGCCTTCTGTACGCAGAGGCCCGCGGGGAGGGTCTGGGGGGGGTAGGCGCTGCAGGCGTGGCCGAGGGTGGGCCCCGACCCACTGCAGCGGGGTGCTGACGGTTCATTTGCTCGTTCGCCGACTCAGTTAATGTTCCCCCCATGGCTGATGTATGTCGGGAACATTCTTGGGGGGAAAACCTCGTCGCTGTCCTCCCACTGTCAGGGCGGCTGGTCGGCGGGTGTCACTCCACAGAGTGAGGAGGCCGGGCGGGAGGAGAGCGAGCCAGGGAGGGCATGTGTGGGCGCAGGGAACAGAAGGAAGGGGCTGTGCGGGGCAGAGGAAAGGGCCCCTCCGAGGCCCACGGTGAGGGCCAAGGGGCCCCGTGTGGCTGAGCAGCAAGCGTGAGGGGCGTCTGGGGGAGGGGGCGCAGGGAGGGCACCCAGAGGCCATCACAGCCCGCCACGTGAAGACGCTGAGGCTCCGACCGAGGGCCGAGGGAACCCAGAGCTGTTCGACGCTCCAGGGATCAGGGAGGGCTTCTGTCTTCAAACATCCCGTCCGGGTGCCCGGGCGAGAATGGAGTCCAGGCACACAGTCCGAATCGAGGAAGCCCGTCTCCCACCTCTGCGTCAGCATGGAGGCCCCCGGGGTGGGGGGCACGGGGAGGCGGGGAGGGGAGCGCAGAAGGTGGCGACAGCCCCTGGAGGGTGTTTCTTGTCTGGGCTCCAGGTTCTTCCAAGCTCGGGGTCTGGGGGGCCGCTGAGGGGCGGGACCTCGGCAGCTGCAGAGGCCCGAAGAGTCTTTCCCGACTTGTCGGTGAGCGAGCGAGCGAGCGAGGGGGTCACCCGAGGACCCGGCTCCGGGCAGCGAGGGGCTGCAATTAGGGGTGCGGATCGCGCCCCCAGGGCCCGAACCCCCGGACAGCAAAACCCCGCGCGTGGCCGCTCCCGGAATCAAGACGCGGCTCTCTCCGCGGAGGGGGCAGCACAGGTTGCACTGAACAGTAATTCCTGGAAGCCAGACGTGAAAGAGAACACACTGTGTGATTCTGTTTGTACAAAATACCAGGTAGGCAGAGCCGTTCCGTGCTGTGCGAAGTCAGCAGGGCCTGGAAGGGCGCCTGGAAGCTTCCAGAGGCTGTGAATGTCGTTTCTTCATCTGGTACTGGTTTCAGGGGTCTGTTCAATCTGCAGACCCTCGTCAGGTTGTAATTCTACACACACACACACACACACACACACACACACACACACCTTCACTGGAAATGCTAGCTTTGTGTTTCTAGGCGTGTAGGCAAAACTGCCGGAATGACAGAGCCGAGCCCATGGCTGCGGGGTCTGGGGGCAGAGGTGACCTGAGGGCACGGAGGCCCACACCTGCCTCCTTCCCCTGGCATCCCCCAAGATGCTTTTCGGAGAGGCCCCTGTTGACCCAGAAGTTAACGCGCGCAAGCCTCTTGTCAAGAGGCTTAGCCGGGGCTGTCGCTGATGTCCGAACGTCAAAGGAAGTCTGTCTTTCTGCATCAACAGGATTCTCGGGGCGGGTCTCCTCTTTTTCTAAAATCTCACCCCCAGAGGTCCTCGGGGAACCCAGCAATGGAAGGGTTTCCAGCCGCAAATGGTCGTGACTTCGTTTAAATACAACTTGAAAACGTGTCTTCGGGGGGAAGGACGGTCGACCCTGACCGCGCAAAGCTCTGACTTCCCCGGCCCAAGCCGGCCCTTCCCTGGCTGAGCGTGTTCTCAGGGAGCCGTTCGTGGTCACCCAGCAGCGACGCCCCCTCCAGTAGGGTGCGGGCCGGGCGAGGGTGCCGGGCACAGCGGTGGGGGACGGGCCCTCCCGGGACACCTGCGCTCATACCCGGAGCCGGGACTCGACTCCGGACCCCGCAGGTCCTGTCACCGTTGCCTTCAGAGCAGACCTCAGGTCCCCCACTTCCGGTCTCAGCTGACCCTCGGGCCAGATGGGGCCCCGTGACTGAGTCCCTGCTGCTCCTGGGCACCTGCTGAGCCGCAGGGGGGTGGGACAGTGGGCTCCGCCAACGTCCCGGGAGTAGGACGGCAGTGGAGACCCTTTGGGGCTCCCCCCCTCCCCTGATGACTAACGGGCATGCTCCCGATTGTGGCTGCTCTGTCAACTGTGACCCAGAGCATGGGAGGGCACACACGCACAGAGGGGACAGCAAATACCTTGTCGCCTCAGGGGACTGTCCACGCAGCCCGGGCCACCCCCACTCACACCACACCTTCGCCCGGACCTCCGCCCCCTGCCGGGGTTCTCCCAGCCTGGCCCGACTCCCTCCCAGCCCTCCTTTCCCCAAGACCTGCCCGGTTCCCTCTCACCCGTGGAATGACCCAGATCCTCAACCTCCCTGACCTCCTTCAAGCCATGGGCTCATTTGTGCCCGGCCCTCACACAGGAGCACCCTTCCGCAGCTTTCTGGAAGGTTTGCTCAGTGCTGCGTCCTCCGAGAGGCCCCACCCGGTGTGTCTTCAGTCTTCCCACTGCCCGCCCTTCTCTGCCTCCTGCACGAACACGCCTCCATCCACGCCAACATGTGTGGGAATGTGGGGGTCTCCCCGCACCACGGAGCAGTTCTCAGACACCAGCTGGGGGTCCGAGAAACCAGCTCGTGTCTGACACCGTCTCCCCGGAGACGGCATCCGATCCCGCAGACCCAGGCTCGGTCCTACGAGACGGCTCTCCTCACTTCAGATGCCAGCTGTCACCTGAGCTTCTGACTGAGGGGGCTACAGATCGGAGGTTCCCGTGACCCCCTCCTCGGGCTCATTAGTTGGCTAGAGAGCCTCGCAGAGCTCAGGGAAGCGTGTGTGTCATGAAGAGACACGCAGGGCGTGGCATGGGAAAGGGGTGCTAACCTTCCGTGCCTCCTCGGGGTACCGCCACTCTCCCCGAATCTCCCCGAGCGCACCACCCTGGAAGCTACGTGAACCCCGTCCTTTTGGGTTTTTATGGTGAGTGGTTCAGCCCCCAGCCCCCCGCCCCTCCCCAGAGGTCAGGGGTGGGACTCAAAGTTCCAGCCTTCTAATCACACGGTTGGCTCCTTTGGTGACCAGCCCCCATCCTTAGGTGGGGGCCTCAAAGTCACCGTGTTAACATAACAGGACAGCTCTGTGGTTCTCACCACGTAGGAAGGCCCGAGGTTTTCAGGAGCTCTGTGCCAGGAGTGGGGGCAAAACCAAGCGCATACTTCTTACTATAAATCACGGCGCTGCAGCGGCTGTCCCGTTCGCTGCCGTGTCAGGCACCGCAGGTGAGGGCAGTGCACGGTTGGTCTGTCCCCAGAAGTCTACGAGAGGGGCAGCGAGTCCCTGTGGTCCAGGGGCCCGCAGGGAAAGCTCCGGGCGCACAGCGGGTCACTGCTTTGCAGAACGTGCAGCCGTGGCGACGGCGGGTCCAGGCTGGCACCGTCGTCATCTCGCACATTGTCTCAGCTGAGATGGGGACCCCACAGAGGCGAAGCAGCGCTGAGGCCGCGTGCGTGCGGACAAGGAGAGGGAGGAAGACGGCCCTCGTGTTGACGGCACCTTGTATGCATGCTTCCACTGCAAATTTCGTTTCGTCGTTGTATGAACTTCCACCACCGGGCATGGTTGGCGCCCTCCTTCCCATTACATTGGGAAGAGACGGGGACTGGGAGGACGTAGGATGTCACGGGCCCCGCAGCAGCTGCACCTCGGAGCTGGTGTGGCCGTTCGGCCAGCCCGCCTTCGCCTGTCACCCCTGTGAGCCCCTGTGCTGGCTCCCGGGGTGTGAAACCAAGAATAGGTCTGGCAAAATGCATAAGCGGGCTCAGGGTCCCCTGCCCCTGCTCCTGGGGCCAAGTGCTCCTAGAAAGAGCCAGAAAGGGAGCCACTTCTCTGCGGTTCTGCCAAGCGCCCTGCCGGCTTTCCCGGCATGCGTGGCTGTTGACTGGGGTTGATGGAGACTCGTAAGCGTCCGTCAGCTCTGGAGAAGGGCTAGGACGGACTGGGGGACATCAGTGGTTTGATTCCACACGTGGCCAGGCCGAAGGTGAGGCGGGCGTCTCGGGATGATGCGGGGACCCCAGGCTCGCTCGAGCTCCCCACACCCCAGGCCTGAGTCAGGATGGCCCGAGGCAGTAGAGCTGGGACAAGACGGGGCGCCTGTCTCCTCAAGTGAGCCCGTGGAGTGAGCTAGAGCCCACCACACCCCACAGGGGCTGTCCCCCCAGAGTCTTCCTGGAGCCTCAGTCCACCCTGCCTCTCGTTCTCTCCCATGCGTACGTGGAAGGGGCAAGCCACCTGCCCTGTCCCGGCCACACCTGCACCATCAGCCCCACACGGCTTTACTCCAGGGCTCCGCCCTCCTCCTTCCCACGGATCCTTGCTCTGTGTCCTCACCTGCCGGGGCACCCTCCGTGATCTGAAAGCAGACCCTCCCCCAAGGCTGTGCTGCTCCCAGCCTTTCTTCTCGGGGGAGGTCGGGCTGGTGGGCTCCTTGCTTCCCAACACCGCGTGAGGGAACACGCCTTTCAGCTAAACCGTCCTCCTCCCTTTGCTGCTGCCCCCTTCCACCTCCAGCTGTCCCATCCAACTGAGAGACTGACCTACTGCTGAGGCCGTCGCTTAGATCCTGCCATTACTTCTTTCTCCCCCACCTCCATCGCTGCTAACTTCAGTACGCACTTTCTGGCCACACCGTCCCCACGTCCCGTTGGCTCATCCCACTCTTCCCGCTAGGGCCATCTTGGATTGACACCCACTCCCCTTCCCTCGGTCTCTGTTGTCGCTTCCCTGTGGGTCCAGATTAGAGTCCACGGTTCTCTTTTCGGGAACACGTTTGCCAACACCCTGGCTCCCTTGACCCGCCTTTTGTCAGACCTGGGAGGCGGGGCGCCTCCACCCTGGACGAACCCAAATATTGACCTGCTCTGTCTCTGCAGCTGGGACACGAAGATAGTCGCAGAAAACCAAAAACAAAGTAGGCTGCTGTCACCGTCGACTGGGAATCAACAACTCCAGAGAACGTCCTGATTGTACCCTGCTACGTGTTCGACAAAGGACAGAGAACTTGAACCTTTCAACAAGTGAATGACGAACAATCCAACTGTAAAGTGGAAAAGACTTAGACATTCGCCAAGGACGGTGTCCCGATGGGTAATAAACACATGAACAGGGGCTCAACGCCACCCTGCATCCGGGAAAGCAGACGAAGGCACAATGGCCGCCATTGCATATATCAGTATGGCCGCCATTGCATGTTCCAGTATGGCCGCCATCACATGTATCAGTATGGCCGCCATACAAAAGGCTGAGGTACCGAGTGCTGTTGAGGACGGAAAACAGCTGGAGCTCACATTGCAAGAGAATGAGCGCGCTGGCTCCCTTTTGGAACACTCTTTGGCCGTTCCCAGTAGAATTAAGCATATCATGTATCTGGTGAGCTGGCCACTGACTCCCAGGTGAATGCTTGAGAGAAACGAATGTGTATCTCCTCAAAAACTTGTCCATCAGCATCCACCGTCTTCACAAGCAGTTCGTTTTCAGGTGTGTTTTGGTGTGTTTTGTTCCGTTTTCGGATTTTAACCATTTTATAATAGGTATAACAGCTGGCAGCCCTCCCAGAACACTCTTATCCAAGAGGTCAAGGCAGAGGTGCAAACCTTTATGACCTGGACCCAGAAATCCCTTGTGCAACTGTCTGTTGGTCACAGGGGTCAGCCCTGATTCGTTGTGGGAGGGAAGCACGTCCACGAGTGTGAAGACCAGGAGGTAGGAGTTGGCGAAGGTCCCTGGGAGGTTGGCCCATCCACATGAGCGAACTGCTATGACCTTCCTCCCAGTTGCCTCCAGATTTGTAGGGTGTGCACCCTGGGCAGCTGACATATTGACTGTCGTCCTGACGAGCTAAGAACCAAGCTTTACCTGGGACTCACTTCCTGGGGGAATCCCAAGTCCGACAAAACTAAAGGCAGGCTTCCGGGACACGCAAAATGGTGGCAGAAATATGGGGTATGGTCCCGGGGGCTCGTCACTGGCTTGCTAAACCTGGGGAGTGGGAGGCCAAGTCCTCGGTCATCGTGTGTGTCCCCTGAGCCCTCGGTCTTTCCAACAAGGGGCCGCGTCACGGGTTTGGCACCGGGGAAGTCAAGGTCTGAGGTCTGCAAGGTTCTACACCAACTCCAGGGAAAGGCAGCCCCGGTTTCACAGGCATGCGTGACCTCCAGGCCCCCGGATCCGTGGTGCCGACGCCAAGCAGACTAGGTACTGAGGCGGGCTTTCATTTCTTGGCACTTTTAATTCACAAGGACAAGATAATTTGGTTTTGGCCTTTACTGCCTTTGGCCTTAGGGTCTGAAGTCATCGGAGAATTTAATTTCTCCTGCAGAACATGACAACGAGAGAGAACGCTTCCTTAAACTGGGACATTTCTAGGTTTCTGCAAATTATTTGGAGAGCGTTGGTGCTGTCTCGCACTTGGCATTGGCCGGGATTTCTCACAGGACTCGTCTGTTCTTAACTTCTCCCCTTTGAACCCCCAGGCACTGGGCAGCCTCCCCAGTCTGCCATTGCCCTCACCGCCGAGATGCAGCTGTGCCTCTGCGGGGTGGCTGGGGGGGACCGCCTTCCTCGCTCCTAATCATAGGTAACGAGGGGCGGGGTGCGTGCCGACCGCTTCTCTTTCGGGTGCCGACCTGACGTGTGAAGCTGGCTCGGTTCTGGCCGTCCTGTCTGCAAATCCAGTTGAAATTTGAGACCGCGGAGCAGAGAGAGCAAGACGGGCTATTTAGCTCCTGGTGGGATCGCCCAGCCCTCCACCTGTTCTGCCCTCCTTCGATCTTGAGGTGCCAGACACCTCTGTTTCCCACGTCACCTCACGTCGAGGTGCTGGTGACTCGCAGACATTTCTGTGTTCTCTTGGCTTCAATTGTCGTTGGCTTACAGACTCCGCACGTTGGCATCAGCGTGCCGGGTGAGTCCTCGGAGTCTGGAATGCATAAAGCATCGGTACCTAGTTCTGCCAGAGACTCCCTTAGTGCAGGGTGCCTGAGGGCCACGTTCCCGTCTGTCCCCTTACACCTGTGACCCTCCCGCATCCTGCACCAGACCGCGTGCTGCCCACAGCCATCCTGGTATGCAAGTAGAGGACCTGGACGCCCTCCCTGGGACCCCCTCTCCCTCACCCCTCCCGGCCAGGCCTCCCTCTCCCTCACCCCTCCCAGCCAAGCCTCCCCCTCAGAATGTCTCTCTCATGCAGTTTCTCCTCCCGTCCTCATTGCCTGTCCCTCAGGACACCCAGTCACCCCTGTCTTCTGGCAGTGGACTCCCCGGCTGTGCGTCTGCTATCCACTCTACCCTGTCTTCCTACATAGTAATTACACGACCCCCCCACCAGGCCCGTTTTCATTCGCCATCACGTCTCCAGAGCCCAGCCCTGTGCTGTCACCTAGAATGTGCCGGTAAAGTCTTGGTTATCCCAGAGCTGGTCCCCTCCAGAGTGTATGCGCCCAGGGGCAGGCAGGGAGGAGCCTCGCGTAGATGCCGAGCCAGAGGGTGGCCTCATTTCTCAGGCCTCTTTGTTCCGCAGCTGGGGTGGCTGACTTACTGATGCAGGCGGTGGCTGGCCTAATCACGTCCTCGTTGGGTACCTGCTAGGTATCAGGCCCTCTGGGCAGAGAGAGGGGACGAGGTCCCCAGGGCCTGCAGCAGGGACACAGACCGGCCGAGGGGAAGCACCCCTTCACGCGGCTGGGGCTCGCAGCAGGCGTGCATAAAAGGGAGGTGGGGACAGAGCCCGGAAAGTCAGAGTGACACAGACGCGGCGCGCTGGGCCGTTCCGGCAAAAGAGGCGCCCAGCAGCGCTTTCGGTTCAGGAAACAGGAGAAGATACGGGGTCGCACACGGTCCCGAGAGTGCCACTGACATTCCTGGGGGCGAGGCCGGTGGTGGCCGCTGCTTACCGCCAGCAGCCCAGCCCACCTGTATATTGGTTTGTGGGTCACGGTGACGACAGGGAACAAGTGGGTCACGGTGTCCTGTCTCAGAACAGATGCGACTTAAGGCGCCGACTTGCAGCTCCGTCATTGTGACTGCCCTACGGTGTCCCCCCACTGTAGGTGCCGAAGTCACCAGGCGTCACTCTGAGTGGCCCCACCGGCGGATGCATTTCAGGGTCGCCCACTGTGGTGAGCCTGGCCTTAGTGGGTGAGGGGGAAAGGGGCACGGGAATCCCAGGCTTGCCCAGGGGCCAGAGGCTGGTTCCTCATCTGCAGAGAGCCAGAGGCCCCTCGGTCCGAGGAAGGGGCAGGAGGGAGAGGGGTCCTAGCCGCAGCAGGAGGTGGGCTGGGGAGGCGGTGTCCTCAGGGAGCAGCCCAGTCAGGGAAAGGCAGGGGAAGGCAAGTTCGCAGGAGAGACGCGACTGAGTCTGCGGGGTGGTTTGCTGGAGACTGGGAAAGGAACGTTTGCACGGGGCTTGGCCCCCAAGTCGGGACCTCTCCTTCCCTGTCACGCTTTGCAGAGCTAGGACATTTTCGGGTTCAGGCCATGGCGTGTTTCTAGGGAAGCGGCTCCAGCAGAGGCGAGGGCCTTGCCCTCTGACCAAACCGTCCCCAAAACAAGCGGGCGGACCGAGCTGACCCCCGTCACGTGCCGAGACCAAATGTTTCTGTCTCCCTCCCTCCCGTGGGTCATTGACCACAGGTGCGAGTACAACGTGGGGGCCGGCGGCAGTCCGCTCCCCGCTCCCGGTAACTAGAGCACGTGGCCCACCCCCTCCGTTTTTAACCATCAAAAAGACGTCGGTACCCACAGACTCTTCTTTCTGAGGTCGAGGCCCGTCTCCTGATCGCTGGCTGGGGTCCGAGCATGGAGAAAGGTCTCTGAAAGGGATGTCACGCGAGGGAGGGGTGTCCTTTCCCTGTGATCCCTGTCGTGAAGGTCCCCTTCTTCCCTGGCTCGGTGGGCTGGGCGGCCGTGGGCTCTGCTCCCGCGGGGGGTCAGGGGGGACCCGCTCGTAGACACACGGGGGGCAGGGATGCGTCTCCCACCTCAGGGCTCCACCTTACGCACGCAAATGCAGAAGCCGTCATTCCCGGGAGACCGGCGGCCGGGAAGCCTGAGAGAATCCGGGAGAACGCCATCCTTCCGCAAGGAGCGGCGTCCGTCGGAGGAGAAGCGCCGGGCCACGCGCCCACCGCTGCCCCACGCCCCCCGGAAGCGGTCATCGCCCGCTTACTCTGGGTCTGCCGCCGGATCCTACCGCCCACCCGTGCCCCCGGCTCTGTTTTTACTCTAACCTCAGATGCCTTTGGGTCTTCTGCCCCAGCGCCTGTCGGAATCCTAGGGGGGCCCTGGTGCCCTGAGCACGCAGGAGACAGGCAGCAGGTGAGGGAGGCAGGGGGAGGAGGGGCGGGGGAGGGAGGGCCGTGCTAACGCCAGGTTGGCCTTTGAGGCACGTTTCCTGGAGGAGGCGCGGGAGCGTCACCTTGCAAACCCCAGGCTCGAGGTCCTGTCACCAAGTCGTCCTCAGTCGGGATTAGGACCCACAAAGCTGCACTCTGACCTCACCACCCTGCACTTCAGGGAGCCGTTCCCTGCCGGGCGCAAGCAGGTGC
>PITB01036589.1:0-11406 GCA_004024585.1 Paradoxurus hermaphroditus | reverse complement strand
TGCGAGCTCTCGCCCCTGCGGCGAATCTGCCTTCGCTGCCCCGGACAGCCCCTCGCCCCTGGCCCTGGCCCTGGCCCTGTCGCTCTCTGAGCTATGGGTTAGTATTTGTCGGTGAGGCAGTCCACGGAGGAGCAGGCGGTACAGGCAGAGCAGGGGGACGCTCCTGGCCGGCCCGTCCCCCGTCCCCTCTCCAGATGCGGAGTCTCGGAAAGTGGATCGGGCACAAGCAAGCTTATCTGTACGTGGCTGTTTTAAATGTTTGTACACGGCATGTTTCCGCCCAGGCGGGAGCACAGAGCACACCCATTTCACTTCGTCCCCTCGCCAGCAGGACTGGGGGGTGGAACCACACCGTTACGTGCGACCACCTTGCTTTTTTATTTTTTATTTTTTTTAATGTTTTTATTTAGTTTTGAGAGAGAGAGAGACGGAGAGAGAGAGAGAGAGAGAGGGAGGGGCAGAGAGAGAAGGAGACACAGACTCCGAACCAGGCTCCAGGCTCTGAGCCATCAGCACAGAGCCCGACGCGGGGCTCGAACGCCCGAACCGTGAGATCATGACCCGAGCCGAAGTAGGACGCTCAACCGACCGAGCCGCCCGGGCGCCCCTTGGCCTCACTGTTTTTAACGGCTGCCTGGTTTTCCGTCACGAGAATGCGACGTGACGGCATCAACGGGCTTTGCCAGCGTTTGCTATCTCGATGTCCCGACAGCGCTAGGAGTGGTACGTGTCATCTTACACACGCGCTCATTCTGGGAGGTGACGTCACTGCTCAAAGGGTGGGTGTGACGCGGCTCTTGCTCAGGGGATTTTGGCAGCGAGCGCGCTTTCCTGGGTCGGCTCCTGCTGTCTCTTCCGTGTGCCCCTCTGGGTTGCAGCGGGAGGAGCCTGGAATCCACTTCTGCCAGATCCTCTGTCAGCAAGGATCTTGGTCAGTTTCTGCCAGCGAAGCCACAGGCATGGAAATCAGAGGCCCGGCAGAAGGCAGGGACGACGTTTGTTGAGGGTGCGAGATACGGGCGTCTGCAAAGGCAGGGGCAGATTCCTGCAAATGCCGTATTCCTGGGTTCCAGAACACTCCGGAAGCTTCCCTGACCTCCGCTCTCCCTGATGGCTCTGTAAGCCTGCGATTGCCTGTATTAAATCCCCTCTTGACTGAAGTACGTGGAGTGTCCCTCACATAAGTGTGCCCACGGCCCTGGCTCCTCACCTCGGTGCTTGCCAGCATGTTGTCAAGCTCGAACAGTGTCACTCTGTACATGGCCGTGTCTGCCTGGAAAGGGGATCTCACTGCACTTGTTCATTTCAGAAGTGCGTGTGTGTGCATGTGTGCGCGCGTGTGTATACGTGTGTGCATGTGCGTGCGCGTGTGTATATGTGCGTGTACATGTGCACGGGTGTGTATACGTGTGTGTGTGTAAGGTTGATCCTTCCTTATATGGTTATTCCAGTCATATTTCCTTTTCTGTAAACTGGCTTCATACCCTTGGATTTCAAAACAATTTTTTTAATGTTTTCGTTCATTTTTGAGGACAGAGACAGAGCACGAGTGGGGGAGGGGCAGAGAGAGAGAGAGAGAGAGAGAGAGAGAGAGAGAATCCGAAGCAGGGTCCAGGCTCTGAGCTGTCAGCACAGAGCCCAACGTGGGGCTTGAACTCAAGAACTGCGAGATCATGACCTCAGCCGAATTCAGATGCTTAACTGACCGAGCCACCCAGGCGCCCCTTCCTGTTGGTCTTATTGATCGAAGGAACTCTTTTTCCTTGGACAGAAGTAGTGCCTGGTCTGGGACACATGTGGCAGACCTTCCCTCCCGTCTGAATCTTGCCTCTCTGTATTGTGTGCGTGCATTTCTTGGAGACGAAAATAATGTTTTATGCACTCAAATTCGTTTTCTTTTGTGGAGTCTGGGTCTCGCACTGTGCTCACCACGGCCACGGGGCGGTCGGCCGGCGGCGAGGACTCCGTGTGCCTCCCCACGTCTTTCCGGCCCCCCCGGAAGCCTGCAGGTGCATCGGTTAGTTCTTGAGCTTCTGTGTTCTGACTCCTTTTCCCACCGTGAGCTGTCAGGCACGGGGAGGTGCGCGTGACAGTTCCCTACCCTGGCGTACGCCTGCTTCCGCTGGCCCCCCTGAGCTTCTGACTGGGGATGCGTTACTGTCCGCCACGGACCCACAGCCTCGTGTGCTGCGCCCCTTCTCACTGCGGAGTGCCGTTTTGTTCCTTGCGATGCCTTCCCCCCCAGATAAACACCGTCCCCTGTTGATCACTGTCCCTGCCTGTTTTTAAATGCACTTGTCTTGTATGTTTCTATACTTACCCCGTCTGCATCACTTTGTTGTTGAAGAATCTTGGGATTCGGCCCCTAGCGGGGCATCCTTCCGGTTTCGCCCTGCGGCGACGTGGGGATACGTCGGAGGCTCCTTATTCTTGTATTTCCCACTTTTGCTTGTGCCTTAAGGACAGCTTTCTCTGTAGGTTCTCCGCGTCCTTCCCTCTGTTTGGTCTGTTTATTTTTTTTATCTGGAAGGACGGGGGGTTTGTTTTGTGGCTCTCCTACACCCGTGACTCTCTGTGTCCCACCCAATCCTTTATTGACCCCAGATGACGAACAAGTATACAGCAAGTACGTCGTGACCTCCTCTGCTCCTAATTTTATTTGGTTTACTTTTTAAAATCTCAGTGCTTATATTTACACTTTTACGTCTACAACTAGCAAGTGACTTATCAGATCGAAATATATTCCGTGTCCGGCTAAGACGGATGAGGTGCCACCTCTCGAATGTCCTTGTCCCTCCTCTCCCGGCCTCCGACCTGGTAAAACCCTTCTCGACGGTTCCCATAGTTAACATTCCCATTTTCTTTGGTAACGAAAACACATATTTGTTTTCATCTTCCTTTTGGAGTTAAATGTGGTAACATGCCCGCGAGCCGGTGTGTGCGCCATCTGCCTCTCCGTTGGCCAAAGTTGTGTTCCGATGGTTTCTTCGGGACGGGCTCGTTTTAGAGCTATGCCTCTAGGTTTTGAATTTTCAAAACATATTTGTCTTTCGTCTTTGTGTTTGAAAGACAGATTGGCTGACTGTGAAACTCTCGGGTTGCCGTTTCCTTTTTGAGGACTTTGTAGGCACTAATCTCTGGATCCCAGCATCTCGCGTCGTCATGGTAACATCGGCGGCCGGTCTAACGGTTTCCCCTTCTCCACGACTTGAATTTTTTTTCCCCTTGGATGCCAAAAGAATTCTCTGTGTATCTTCAAAATCCAGCAATTATGCTACCACCTCTTGCCAGTATTTTTTCTTTCCCTGAGACACACACCTTTCGATTTGTAGACCTAAGTCCCTTTCACCTGAGAAAACTGCTCTTGGGCGTTTTGACGGTATTTCTTCTGTTTCGTTGCTCTGGCTCTCCTCCGCAGAGACGCCGAGTCCGCGTATGCTGGGTGTCTCTGGTCTGTCTTCCACGTCTGCGACGTCCCTCTCATGCCCCTGCCCTCGGTGGCTTTCCTTTCATTTGCTCCCTCCCCTCAAACGGCGTTCCCTTCTGTCACCACAGCGCCCTCGCTCCGTGTCTGTCTGTCCGCCCGAGCTTGCGTCCATCTGGGACCTCACGCTGTTTCCTGAGCTCTGTCGATTTTTGCTCCTTCTGTGTTTGGCCCTGTCGCGTTGATCTCTGCTCTGCGTCCTTATTTATAGGATTCCTCTGGGAAGCGTTACGCTTTCCTTCACCCTGGTGACCTCCTTGGCGTGAGCTGCGGAAAGTCCCCGGAGACACAGACTGTTTATCCGATTTGGCTCCTCCAGGCCCTCCGTTCTCGGCACGGCCCCTCCTCCCCGGGGCCCAGCTCTTTAGGAAGCTGCTTCCTGCACACGAGGATCCTGGACAGGGGCCCTGCTCGTTCCCGGCTTCCTGCTCGGGCACACCTGCCCGGCCCGCGGAGCCTTCTGCCACGCCTCGGCGTTCTGTTCCCCTTGCTGGAAAGTAGGACCTGAGTGTTTGCTGCGGTTTGGCTCCCCGTCTCCCCCCTCCCCACCAACACCGGACCCTCGGGCGATCTTTCTTGACCTCTGTCCTTGCGTTGTGTGGCCTTTATCCCAACCACAGCCCTTCCTCATCCGTGCAGCCTCGGGCCTGCAGATGTGTTTCTCGTACTTTTATTCCTGTGTGCTTTTCATTAATGTCTACGAGGAGGAGGGGGACTGACCGTCTTTCCCTGCCATTAAAATTTAAAAAAAAAATTTTTTTTAATTTATTTTTGAGACAGAGAGAGACAGAGCATGAGCGGGGGAGAGGCAGAGAGAGAGGGAGACACAGAATGTGAAGCAGGCTCCAGGCTCTGAGCTGTCAGCACAGAGCCCGACACGGGGCTCGAACTCACAGACCGCGAGATCATGACCTGAGCCGAAGTCGGATGCTCAACCGACTGAGCCACCCAGGCGCCCCTAAAATTTTTTTTAATGTGTATTTATTTTTGGGAGAGAGACAGACACAGAGTGTGAGCAGGGGAGGGACAGAGAGAGAGGGAGACACAGAATCCGAAGCAGGCTCCGGGCTCCGAGCTGTCAGCACAGAGCCCGACGTGGGGCTCGAACCCATGAACCGCAAGATCACGACCTGAGCTGAAGTCGGATGCTTAATTGACTGAGCCGCCCAGGCGCCCCCATTGTTAGGCATTTTTTCGTGGCCAGCTTTCCTTCACGAGATGTGATTAACTAAAGCAACTGCATGTTTCTAATATAGTTTAAAAGGCACTAAAAAAGAATACTAAACTGATGTTTTGAATAGTCTTTTAAAACAGCCAGTATAAAAACTACAGCAGGAAAAATGAGTATTTTGGAATACTTTTGGATTGCATTTATTGTTATTGAAAATTGAAAACCACAGTTCTGTAGCTTTTTTTTCTTAAAATTTTTTAATGTTGATTTTTAAGAGAGAGGGGGAGACAGAGCACAAGCAGGGGAGAGGCAAAGGGAGAGAGGGAGACACGGAATCTGAAGCAGGCTCCAGGCTCTGAGCTGTCAGCACAGAGCCTGACACGGGGCTCGAACCCACAAACCGCAAGATCATGACCTGAGCTGAAGCTGGGCGCTTAACCGACTGAGCCCCCCGGTTGCTCCTTTCCCTACCATTTAAAAACTGCTTTAACTGTTATTTAAATTTACATTGTGTTGATTAGCAATGAGACTGAATATTGAAAGTCAGGAATTTTTGGAACATCCAGGATGAGGCACAGTGTGGGGGCGCCTGGAGGGCTCAGGTAGTTAAGCATCTGACTTCAGCCCAGGTCTTGATCTCTAAGTTCGTGGGTTCGAGCCCCGCGTCGGGGCTCTGTGCCGACAGCTCGGAGCCTGGAGCCTGCTTCGGATTCTGTGTCTCCCTCTCTTTCTGTTTTTGGTGTGCGCACTCTCTGTCTCTCTAAGAAATAAATAAACACTGAAAACAAGGCACAGGAAGGCTGCAGGAATTGGCCCTACTTACCGTCCGCTCCACAGTTCCCGAAACGCTCAGCTCCCTCGCCAGGAACCAGGATTTGTGGTTCCTCTCAGGCCACGTGAGCACTTAGGGCAGTAAGTGGGGTTCATTTGCTGTGGTCTTTACAAAGACGGCCGTGAAAGCGTTTGCCGCTGTGGCCAAACCACTCGAACAAATTAAATACAGTTTCCTAGCGGCGAGGTGGCATCACTGGGCGCGTGACGACCTCCGCGGTGTCCAAGGCGCTGCCGTGTCTCCTCGCCAAGGAGCATTTCCGCGTCTCGGTCCCGGTTCCCTTTCCCCACCTTGACTTTGAATCCCACGCTGGGCCCCCCGAGCCTCCAGCTCTCGCCAGCTCCGGGACGCGCCGGCAGATCCGCCGCGTCCTGCCTCCGGGTGGTCGCCCAGAGCCTCGATGCCGATCGTGGAAACCCCCAGCTCCTCCGCAGGGGCCCGAGCTCCCACGCCGGCCCCGAATCTTCAGCCGCCTCCCATGTCTCACCATCGCCGGGGCCTGTGCAGTCAAGGGCTTGCCCGTCTCCACTGCCCGCCCCGGGGACATCTGTGCAGACGCCTGCCTCTCGGGCTGGCCTGTCCGGAGCACACGTGTGCGTCCCGGGCTCCACAGCAGCCACGGGAGGGTTCCGCCTGCTTGTGCGGCTCTGGCAGGCAAACCCGTGCCTTGCCCCGCGGTTCCCGAGAAGCCGAGGTGTGGGAGCTGCCGCCCGAGGTGTTTCCTGCGTCCCCACGCCCCCACCTTCCCAGGAGGCAGCCTGGGGTTTCTCGTTGAGCCCCCTGCTCACTGGCTGCCGAGTCCGGTGTTGGCCGCAGCTGGGCCTCCAACGGCTGCCCTGAAGTCAGGGCAAAATAGCAGGCCGACTCTCTCCCAGTCCGGAGCAGAAGTCTGGCATCTCCCGTGGACAGGGCCGCGTCCCCTCCGGGGCTCCTGGGGAGGGTCCTTCCCGCCGCTTCTGGCTCCTGGTGGCTCCGGGGTTTGTGGCAGCGTCGTCCCTTCCCTCTCTGCCCCCTTCACCTGGCTTCTCCCTGGGTGTGGGTCCCGGTCACTGAGTTAGGGCCCGTCCTAGTCCAGGAGGCTGCGTCTTGAGACCCTTCTGTTAGTTACGTCTGAAAAACCCTGCTCGCCAATCAAATCACATTCTGAGCTTACGAGTAGACATGAATTTTGGGTGCAGATTCAATCCACCAGGGACCCTTCTTCCTCTGAACTTTGCGGCCATGAGTCCCCTCATGAGAACAATGGAAACATTCCCACTGCCCCTGGTCCGTCCTCGCCCCAGGCCCGTCACCCCCACTGTGTGACCGCAGCCTGCTCACCGACCTGGCCTCCAGCCTTGTGCCCTCGGGCCAGCCTCCTCACAGTGGCCGCCTCCTTTGTGAAATCATGGAGGGGGGGCCACTGTCCAGGGCGGGGAGGCCCACTGTCTGAGTATGGGGGGCCCCACCTCACTGTCCAGATGAGGGCCCCACTGTCCAGGCCCACAGTCCAGGTGGGGGGTGCCCCACTGTCTGAGTAGGGGGGCCCTGCTGTCCAGGTAGGCAGGACCAGAGCCCAGGTTCCCTGCCTTGGTGGACCTGTCCCTCTGTGCTTGGTCTGTCGGTGGCCCCACCAGCCCCTCCTGCCCCGTGGCCCTCAGTCCCTGTGTCCCTGTGTCCCGGCCGGTGCCAGGTGCATGAGCTGCTTGGAGGCAGCCCTTCTTCGGGCCTCACGCTTTGGAAAAGTCTCTCCTCTGTCTGGAAGGCTGCTCCTTTGTGCGCTCACATGGTGTCCGCGCGTCCTGCAGCCTCGGCTCAGGTCAGCTCTGCCGGCACCGCTTCCCGGCCCCAGCCTCACCCTCCCTCTCCTTGGGGCCTGGGTCCGGCAGCCGGGGGCCCCCGGCACCGTGTGCACCTGTTCAGGGTGGCGTCTCCTGGCCGAACCCCCGGGGAGGGCATCCCGTCTCCCACCTGCAGTCCCCGCAGCAGGACCCGGACAGAGGAGGGAACGAGGAGCGAGCGACCCTGTGGGGGCCTCAAACCCGCTCAGCACGTAATTCCCGGCAGGCCACTCTGCCCCGCGGAGCCTGGCGGCGCCCCCTTCAATCACTCCCTTCCCTGACAGGGGCGCCCCGGCCGCCTCTTCCCTCTTCTGCACGGGAGTTAAATCCTCCCCAAATGTTACTTGCAAAATGATGAAAAACTCGAGAGAAGGGTCCCGGGGAACACGGTCCGCAGCCTTGCCGTTATCTCGGAGGATAAATCTTTCCTTCTGATGGCAAACAATGTCTCCACTATTTCATAATTGGTGAGATGAAGAGCACCTTTTTTTCCAAGATGTTCGGGAATAATTCAGTTTTAAAGACCGCGTCCTAACAACCGGAATGGGCCGATTATTCCGGGGGAACCCGCCGAGAATCGTTGCCACGCGAGGTAGGAAAATGTGCCTGAATTATTGCTGAGACTCTGCTAAGAGATCCACGTCTCCCGCTGCCGGGAGAGACATTAACGCCCATTTATTAAAAATGTTTTTGAGGTTTTACTCGCAATAGAAGGATTTGTTTTATTTAAGTACGTCCTCGGCAGCACTTTCCGCGACAGGACCATCCGTCCGCCGGCGCCCTGACTCAGCAGGGGCTGGGCGGTCGTGGGCCGACGGGGGGCCCCGGAGGCGGGGGGAGGATCGGGCTGGGGCACGTGGCGGAAGGGAGACGGGCACGAGGCGTGTCCGCAGCACATCTGGGCGGGAGGCGGCGCCGCGGCGCTCCTGTGGCCTGTGGGGCGGAACGTTCGGTGGGTCCGTACGAGCCCGCGGGGTTGTGAACAGCGCGGGGGCCACGATGAGTTGGCACAGCAGGAATGTGAGACCCTCAAGGGGCCTCCAGGGCCGTCGAGCGCTGTCCCTGGGCTCTTGAGAGAGATGAGCAGTTCGGGAGGCTCCCCAAGAGGACACAGCACGCCGGTGACGTGGCCAGGCCGTGTGCCCGTGTCCTGTCCACCCCGGGGGCCCCTTGCCGAGTCGCCTGCGCCCTGGGCTTGGGGGTGTTGGCCAGAACAGCTTGAACTGGGAGCTCTCCCCGCTGAGCTCCAGACAGTCCCCTGCTGGCTAGCCCCTCCCCAGCCTAAGCACCCCCCCCCCGTTACCCTGTGTCCAAGGACACTCCACCCTCCCACCCTGGGCAGACCAAGGTGACCTTTTCTGGGGCCCCCGCAGCGCCCTGGGTTGCTGTTTTATAATAACTGTCCAGCAGGTAAAGGGGGGCTGCATTTTTCCTCTGGGGCCCCCGCAGCGCCAGCAAAGTCTGGGCCTCAGGCACACAAAGGGTGATGGGAAAGTGGGGGCTCACACCCCGTGTGTCCTTGTGACACCGCCCAGCTCCCGACTGCTGCCTGCTCGCTCCTCCCTGCACTGATTGTGAGATGACCCTGGGGCGTGGGGAGGACACAAGAGTGTGCAGAAGCTTCCCAGGGAGGGGACCCGGCGGGACTGGCTGGCACGGCTCCTCCCAGAGGTGGCGGGAGGCCTGGAGTGAGAAACCACCTGTCTGGGGACACCCACGCTGAGTCGCCGAGCGGGACGGGTGCGTGTACGTCATGGCGAGAAGGCGTACTCGTGTCCTGTGGCCGCCGTGACAAATTAGCACAGACCGGGGAGACTTAAAACCCCTCCCGGTTCTGGAGGCCAGAAGTCTGATGTCATGGTGTCAGGAGGGCCGTGCTCCCTCTGAGGATCTGGAAGTCCCTCCTGCCTGTGTGGCCGCGTGCCTCTTCTCTGGGTCTCTGCCTTCCCTTCTGTGTCTTAGCGGCTGGCTCAGGGACCCCCTGGACAGTCCAGGACTTGGCTACATTCGCAAACGCTTGTTTCCCAAAGAAGGTCGCATCCACGGGTTCTGGGATGAGGGTGTGGACATATCTGTCAGGGGCCGCCGTTGAGTCCGTTCTAGGTGGGGTGCCCAGGACGGGAGGGGCTCGGTGAGGCTGGAGTGCTCTTTGGCTCCGGACAATGAGGCCCATGGCTCTTGGAGGCACCGTCAGGTCCCTTCTGAGTCTGACGGACTGGGGTCGTCAGATCTAGGAGGGGGGACTCAGGATTCTGGGGTGAGGCTTTTTCCAGGAGCAAGGGTGGGGGTGTAGACCAAGTTTTTCAGACAACCGTGTCTGCAGGTCAGGGCAGAGGAGGAGGGAAGTGCTAGGGGAGCACACGGGCCGGTGCCACCCCATCTCCACCGTGCACACTTAGGAAGTCATTTAGTCTCTCGAGCCTCCATCTGCTTGTCTCCAAACCGGGGTGGCAGTGTTGCCAACGTCCTGCTGTTTGTGAGGAGTCGATGAGATCCAAGCTCTAAAATGACCAGCCGCCAACGCACAGCAGGTGCACACACTGGCAGAAGGTAGGTGCGTACACACTGGCACTGGGGATGGACACAAGTGTACAGTGAGGGCACACGCGGATGCATTGACGGGTGATAGCAGACGCACACACAGACAACGTGGTGAGTGCACACACACTGGTTTTGTGGATGCCACACTGACACAGCAGGTGCACACACAGACACAGAACAGGTGCACACGGACACACGGCAGGTGCACACGGACATACGGCAGGTGCACACAGGCTCAGGGCAGGTGCACACAGACACAGCAGGTGCACACAGACATGCAGTAGGTGCACAAAGACACACCAATGCACAGCAGCGGCACACAGACACATATGGGCCCGCATGCGTGCCCTCCCTCCCCCTTCACCGAGTGTCCACGCCCGCCTGGCAGGTGCCGTCAGGACGTTTTCCTCTCGGCTGCCGCATGTTCCCTCCAGCAGGGCGGGACTCTCCCTGGTCTCCGTATCACGCGTGGCCTCCAGCTGCTCGGAGGAGGGACGGGCACTGTGGTCTGGGCACCGCTGAGTATAGGGGTTCAGGTGGGGTGACGGGGCACCGGCATGGTGGCCAGGACGCTGACGGGTGAGCCGCGTGGGGAGGGTGTCATCGGGGAACACGGGTACAGGTGAGGTCACGACACGGGGGTCTGGAGGAAACCTTCCAGGGGGCTCTGGGAGGGTGGCCGGGAGCTTGGGGCGGTGTGCAGCACTGAGGCATCGGGTAGCCCTGATCCACACGCAGGTGTCCACGGAAGCCCCCTGCAGCCGTTTTCCCGATTCCATCCTCACGGTCACGGTTCTGTGGGGTAGGCAGGGACCTGACCCTTGTCTCGTTGGGGAAGAGAGGCTCAGGATGCAGGCCAGCGGGGGGCACGGGCTGCCTGCCGCCAAGCGGGGCCTGTCTGCCACTCCTTGTAGGGGCACCGTGACCATCTTCCCCTTCTCCAGCCCGTGCTTCCAGAGGGCGGCCCCGCCCACCAGTGGTACAGCACCGAGGAACTTGCTAGAAATGCAGACTCGCAGGCCCCCCAGACCTGCCGACCCAGAGCGCTGGGCTGGGCCCGGGGTCTGTTCCCACTGTCCGGGTGATGCCAAAGTGGCCTTCAGTTGAGAGCCCCGACCCTAAGCTGCCCGCCTCTGCCGGCGTCGCAGGGCCCCCTGCCCAGCCTGCTGAGCGGAGGGCTCCCCCGGCTCCGCGGCCGGCGCGGCGGAGCCCCAGAAGCTCTGCGGGAATGAACGGATTTATCTTGAAGAGCCATCCTCTCCCTGTCCAAACTAGGAACGCCTCTCACGTAGTCTTCTGCAGAAAACGAGAGCTTTGCCCTTCACGTTGAACGGGACGCGGGAAAGGAGGCTGGAGGCCCAGGAAAAGGGTTCTCAGAAAATACACGGGGAAGAAAAACCCGGGCGTGAGGTCCACTCCTCGGCCGGGAGTCGCCGAGCCCCTGTCCTGCGAGGCTCACGTGCTCGCGGTGCACAGTAGAGATGCCAGCGGGCCCGAAGGTCCCCCTACCCTTGAGAGCGCCTGCCCGGACCCTGCCTGCCTCTCCGCCCTTCCTTGG
>PITB01036588.1:0-11448 GCA_004024585.1 Paradoxurus hermaphroditus | reverse complement strand
GCCCTGCCTGCGAGGGAGTGAGGCCTGCCTGCCGACAACCACTCGAGGGGGCCTGAAGTGGGTCCCCCACTCAGGCCTCCCTCAGATGAGACCACAGCCCCAGATGACAGCTTGACCGCAGCCTCCTCAGGGGCCCCGGCCCAGAGGCGACGCCTGGATCTCGAGCCCACGGACGCTGCGAGAGCACAAACCGTGTTGTCTTAAGCCCATAAGTTTTGGAGTAACTGGTTATGCAACAAAAGATAACAGGTGGGCAGGGCCTGACCTGGGCCTGATGGGGGAACAGATGTCGGCTGTCTGAAGACTAACGTCCTGGGCGTCCGGCCCCAGCCCCCGGGGACTGCGGTTCTGGGCCTGCTCCTCAGAGCGGAGCTGAGCTCTCCCGTGCCGGGTGGGCTTGGTTGCCTGGGAGATGGTGATTCCTAACCCAGTTTCCAGGCCACTCTGCTTCCTCCAGAAGCCCGTGGGTCAGTTTCACCCTATCAGGACTTTGCAAACAAAGAATGGCAATCAGTCGTGATTTAACAGGAGAAGGGCTTTCCTTCCAGCAGGGAGAGCGGAGCGAGTCCCTGTGTGTCCCTGGCCCCTGCAGTCTGGACGGTCCCGCAGGAGCCTGACGCCCCTCCTCCCGGCCTGCCCTCGCAGAGCCCAGAGCCGGCGCTCAGGTGGTCAGAACCAGGGACAGCGCCCGAAGCCGCTGCCATCCTGAGCCCTGCCCTGGCAGCAGGGGGCCTGCCTTGTCGTTTGGCCAACACTGTCACAACCCTCCCGAGGCGGCCAAGACCACAGATGTGGCTGCGGCCCAGCGCTACACACGAGTTCCCCCAAAGACCACCCTGCGTCCTTACAGGGCCAGCCTCTCAGCGAAGGGTGACAGGGACGCTGTGTCAAACATTTCCTGAAAAGCTGCTACACTCAGAGAGGGAGCAAGTTTCTGGCCCCCAGGACCCCCCAGAATAGCGGGAGGCAGGGTGTTTGTGGGCTGAATGGTGGCCACAAAGAGACGTTCAAGCTCTGACCGCCAGAACCGTGAATGTGACCTTGTTTGGAAAACAGGTCTTTGCGGTGAGATTAGGTTAAGGGTGTGGCGACGAGGTCCTGGGGATTTAGGACGGGCCCTGGACCCAACGTCCCGAGCCCTCAGACGGACAAGGACAGATTCGAGTTAGAAACGCTGGGAAAAGGTCACACGGCGGCAGAGGCCTACCCTGGGTGTGGCCACGGGCCGCCGACCTCCTGGAGCCACCAGACACCGAACGGCTGGAAGGACCCTCCCCTAGAGACTTTTTATTGTTGTAAGCCATGGAGTTTGTGATTGGCTGCAGGAAACAAGCGCAGGGTGTCATAGGCGCCCTGGGAGGGAAGCGCCCCCGGCCCGGGCGCCACCTGCGTGCGGCCGGCCGAGGAGTCGGAGGGGACTCCTGTGCTCCGAGGACCCAGGGACACCTCCTGGGCCGGGCGGACTCAGTCACACCCAGACCCGTCTGTGGAGCTGAGGGGGCGGGGAAGGAGGGGCAGGCAGCGGGGCCTCCAGGTTAGAGGAGCAGGAAGGCGACAGTCCGTCATTGGGAAGGGGACGCCCCCCCAGGCCCGGCAGGACGTGGACAGGACGGAGGCCCCCGTGTGCGGCTACAGCTCCCCCCGCAGGACAGCGCCCCGGGGGCAAGACGCCACCAGATCAGGCGTAATGCGACCTCCTGCGCAGAACCAGCACCCACCGCACGTCGAAGGGAGAGGGTGGGGCGGCTCCCAGGCCCCTCACAGCTCCCCTGCCCCCACCTCCGCCCCACGGGGGGCTCGGGCACCCCTACCCTGCCCCAGCTCTACCTTCCTGCCTTTCCCACAGGGCCCGCCCGCCGGGCCTGGCCTTTTCCTGCCTCCCCCCGACAAAGGGGCCTGGGGCTGAGAGTCCCCTCCTCCATTCGTGAGCCCCCCCGGCCCCCCTCCAGCAGGGATGTGGCCCCTCCCACCAGGACTGGGAGCCAAGGAGAGAGGCCTGCGAAGTGGAGCATGCCCCCTCCACTCCACTGCCCTGCCCCCATGCAGGAACCCGGCACAAGGACACGGGCTGCAAGGCCGAGCCCCCCCCCCCCCCGAGCTCCTGGTGGCGTCCCCGTCGGCAGAGGGGCCACTGATGTTGAGGACTCCCGTTTCCTGAAGGAGGGGGTGTCTCATCGCTGCGGGGGCCTGAGACGCCTGGGACACCCTCAGCAGACCCCACCCCATGAATACGAACACACATACATGCAAACACACGCGTGAACACACGTGCAGGCACGCAAACACACGTGTGCAGACATAAACACATGGGTATACACACATGCAGACACACATATGCGCACGTGTGCGGACACACATGTATGCACACATGAAGACACAAACACATGTACGTGCGTGCACGTGCGCACACACGCACGTATGTGGAGGCACACACATGTGCAGACACACACACACACACACACACACACATACAGCAAAGACCAGAAAAACACAGCCTCTTCGGGGACGAGCCCTCGGGTGGGGGAGGCCCAAGGGCGGCCCCGGCTGAAAGAGAGACGCGGCAGGCGGGGGCCGAGCCCCGGAGAGGAGGCCGAGCCGGTCCACCCGCCGGCAGGGCCAGCAATAGCCCGGGAGCTCGCTGTCCTCCCCAGGCCCCGCCTTCTCTCACCTGGACCCCTGCCAGAGCGCCTTCAGCCAATTTCAGTGCTTCAGGGGCTTCTGATTGTTCTCAAGACAAAGTCCAAAGTCCTCTGTGCAGCCCGCCCACAAGGCTGCAGGCCCGACCTGGCCCCTCCCGCCTCTTCTCCCTCCGCCTCGGCTCCAACCATTGTTCTTTCAGCTCCCTGTACTTGCCAGACTCCTCCTGCCTCAGGACCTTGGCACATGCTGCTCACTGAGGCTGGAACCATTTTACCCCTTCTCCTGCGACTGGCCAACTCCTACTCAGCTCTGAGTTCCCGTCTTAAATGTCACTTCCCCAGGGAAGCCCTCCCACCTGGCTCCTCTAGCTGCGTGCTCTCCCGGCGCAGCCAGTGATTGCTTTCTGTAGGACCAACCGCACACCACCTTATTAACAAGTGTTGGGAGCCGTCTCCATTAGACCTCCCCGCCCCGAGTGTGTCTCCCTTGTTCACACTCCCCCCCACATCCTACTGTCGGTGCGCAGACTCTCTCGTCACCGAGTGAAGGCGTGTGTGCGAACGTCGGTGACCGGGACTCGGCAGCCAGCGTACGAGAAGCGTGGGTGGGAGACATCCTGGGGCTCGTAACTGGGGGGGATTGAAACCTGTAACCCGTAGCCCTGACTCCTCCCCAGCCTCGCACGGTTCTGTCCCCCCGGCCCAGCCCTCTCCGTCTTCCGGTCACTCCACCCGAGGGTCTCTTCTTGACCAAGCTCAAAATCCACCTCCACCAGGAAGCTCCCCCTGGTAGATCCCCACCAACTATTCCCTCCTCACAGGGAGTCCTGACACAGCCTTCTCTCCTCTCCTGTTCCACATACCTGCCGTTTCTCTGTCCCCAGTTCCCACTCGAGGTCCCGCACGGCGAGTTCCGGAGAACAGTGTGTGCGTCCGTCCGCACGCCCCCAAGCCACCCAAGCTTCCGACGGCAAGGCCCCGGGTCTTCGTCCAGCCCTCTCTCCAGGGAGCCCACACGCCAGCGCTCCCTCAGGGCAGGCTCTGCCGGGGCCAGATCTCGGGGTTCGGGGGCGTCTGTGAGACACCTATGCTTCCAGGACTCGGGTCCCAGAGCCCGGAGAGGGAGCGTGCGGACGGCTGCATGGACTCCCAGATCCGGCTCCAGCACACATCCTGGCCTGGACCCAGGCCCGGCCCGCCCCGTCCGGGGTCCCCACCCCAGCCCCACCGGGGCTCCAGCTGGTGCCGGGGAAGGTGAGCCCTCCGCTCATCCCGTGGGCAAACACCCCTAGTCACAGGGCGTCCACCCCACACGGACACTCCTGGGTGTCCTGTGCACCCGTCTCCCCGCAGGCGGTCTGTCCTTACCTGTGCCTTCGGGAGGCACTGTCCACGGCCGCCCAGGGGACCCCGGACCCCTGTCCAGGGGCTAATGCGTCCAAACATCAGACTTCAGGAAACACTTTGAATCCTGGGATGAAGCACGGTTAGATAGATTTACCCACCCGCCGGGCACTCGCACCCCAAACAGAGGAAGACTCAACCCGATCCGCACCCTAACCGCAGCTCGCAAAAACAGAAATAAAATCAAACCCGAAATGCTTTGCTTTGCCTGGGACTGCCGTGATCCCCGTGTCTGCCGGAGGCGGAGCCCCTTGCCGGTGGGAGGCTCAGCCGGGGAAGCTGGTGTTTCCGCGCCGGTGACAGAGACGAGCAGGCCGTGTGCAGGCAGCACAGCGTCCTCCACGCGCCGCGTCCTGCGCCCTCTGCGCCTGGGTTCCGGGCCGGTCTCCCTCGCCAGCCACCGCGGGTAAAAATAGAAGACGCACCTAAGCACTGCGGGCTGGGCTCCAGACCACACGGCAGAGCGGGTGTCGCAGAGAAGTGAGTCCGACGAAGTTCGGTTTCCCTGCGGCTATAGAAGTCACGCTCACCCTGCGCTGTATTCCGGTAAGCGTGTAATGGCTTCGTGTCTAAACGTGTCCGTATCTTCATTAAAGATACTCCCTGGCTAGACTTCGGCTCAGGTCATGATCTCACGGTTCGTGAGTTCGAGCCCCGCGTCGGGCTCTGTGCTGACAACTCGGAGTCTGGAGCCTGCTTCGGAGTCTGTGTCTCCGTCTCTCTCTGCCCCTCTCCTGCTCGTGCTCTCTCTCTCTCTCTTTCAAAATTAAATAAATGTTTAAAAAAATGTTTTTAAATACTCCCTTGCTAGGGCGCCTGGGTGGCTCGGCCGGTTAAGGGTATGACTCTTGAGTTCGGCTCAGGTCATGTGACCTCGAGGTGAGTGAGATCCAGCCCCGCACCGGGCTCTGTGCTGGCAGCACGGAGCCTGCTTGGGATTCGCTCTCTCCCCCTGTCTCTCTGCGCCTCCCCCACTCAGACCTCCCCCAAATAAATAAATTAATATAAAAAAAAAATACTCTCCCGCTAAAAACTGCTGGCCGTCACCTGCGCTTTCAGCCGGCGCGTCCCTCTGTGGGCGGAGGGCCTGCCCCGAGGCTGACGGCTGCTGCTGGTCCGCGCGGCGGCGGCTGAGGCTGGGGCGTCGGGGGCCGGGTCCCAGAGCAAGACAGCGGGGTGCAGTTTGCTGCGGCAGCGGGAGCTTCGTCTCACGAACGATGTCTCCGGAGCGGGTGATGCCGTTTGACGGCGTTTGACCCACAGAACTCCCTTCCCAGCTGGGGACCGTCCTCCGAGCCCTGCTGCCGCCTTACCGGCTGGGGTTCCGGAACATTCTAAATCCTGTTGTCCTTCCACCGATCTCGCGTCCTCGCCAGGAGTTTCCGCCTCCAGGAAGCAGGTGCTCTGCTCCTCCCCGAGCAGCCCCTCCTCGTCTGTCGGCTTTATCCCGAGATGACGGCGGTCGGTCCCGTCTTCAGGCTCCACCTGGGGTTCTGGTTCTCCTGCTCGCCGGCACCCGCGGGGCCGTCCTCCACCGCCGTGCTGGGCCCCTCAAGTCCCCCACCAGGGTCGGATCCACTTCTTCCAAACAGTTGTTAGTGTTAACTTTCAGCCTCTTCCCACGAGTCACGAATGTTCTTCACGGCATCTAGAAGAAGGTCTTCGACTTTGCCCGGTTCCATCCAAGGGCTCCCTGTCCCTGGCGGCTATCGCCGTGTTATTATTTTTCAAACAATAAGTCTTTAAAGTCAAAACAACTCCTTGATCCACCGGCTGCAGAACGGATGCTGTGTTCGCAGGCGTGGAAACGACATCGGTGCCGGCGTGCATCTCCATCAGGGCTCCGGGGGGACCGGGTGCACCGTCCTTGAGCAGTCATATTTTGAAAGGAATCTTTATTTTCTGAGCAGAAGATCTCAAGGGTGGGCTAAAAATATTCAGTAAACCGTGTTGTAGACAGACAACTGTCAGCCAGGCTCTGTTGTCCCACTGCGAGGGCGCAGGCAGAGGAGACCTGGCACCACTCCTCGGGGCCCTTCGGCATGGTCAGCGAGCACTGGCTCCCTCTGAAAGTCGCCAGTCGCACTGGCCCCTAACGAGAGAGCCGGCCTGGGCTCTGAAGCTGCCGAGGCGGGCCCGGACTCCGCTCTGGCTGCGGAGGCCCTGGATGCCACCTCCTCCCAGGGCAGGCCGTCCTGTCCACACCGAAAACCTGCTACTTGGTGCGGCCGCCTTCGCCGACGATCCGAGCGCGATCTTCTGGAACCCGGGCTGCTCGGTCCTGCACTTGGGTGTCGTGGAGACGGCTTCTCTCCCGGAACCTCCCGAGCGGGCCTCCGCTGGCTTACAGCTTTCCTTCGCGGTGTCCTCACCTCCCCGAAGAGAGGGAGGGCCTTGCTCTGGGTGGGGCTTTGGCCTACGACAGCGCTGTGCCCCATCGGCTCTTCCAGGCTCTTCCATCCGCCCACGCCAACTTCCTCCGCGTCGCGACCAGGCCATCTCGCCCTCCTATGGCCCGCGTTTGCGGGAGAAGCACTCGCAACTTCCTTCAAGAAACGCCTCGTTTGCGTTCACAGCCGGGCGCACCGTTTGGCGCGCGAGGCCTCGCTTTCAGCCCATCCCGGCTTTCGACGCCTTCTCCCTGAGCTTAATCACTTCCGGCTCTTGATTTAAAGTCAGAGACATGGTGTTGACTTCCCAATAGTTCATTTTTGCTTTTAATTCACTTGTCTTTGGAGACACGTCGAGCAAGAAATTACTGCGGCTGAGGTCAAAGAGGTTGTTGCCCGTTTTCTCCTCTAGGGTTTTTTGATGGTTTCCTGTCTCACGTTCAGGTCTTTCGTCCATTTTGAGTTTCTTTTTGTGAGTGGTGTAAGGAGCGGTCTAGTTTCATTCTTCGGCGTGTTGCCGTCCACTTCTCCCAGCACCATTTGCTAAAGAGACTGTCTTTTCTCCATTGGATATTCTTTCCTGCTTTGTAGAAGATTAGTTGACCTTACATTTGTGGGCCCATTCCTGGGTTCTCTATTCTATTCCATTGGTCTATGTGTCTGTTTTTATGCCAATACCATACAGTCTTGATTATTACCGCTTTGTACTAAAGGCTAAAGTCCGGGATTGTGATGCCTCCAGCTTTGGTTTTCTTTTTCAACATTACCTTGGCTATTCGGGATCTTTTGTGGCTCCATACAAATTTTAGGATTGTTTGCTCTAGCTTTGAGAAGAATGCCGGGGCAATTTTGATTGGGATTGCATTGAATATATAGGTTGCTTTGGGTAGTATTGCCATTTTAACAATATTTATTCTTCCAATACATGGGCATGGAAGGTTTTTACATTTCTGTGTCGCCTTCAGTTTCCTTAGGAAACAATCAACAAAACTAAAAAGCAACTGATGGAATAAGAAAAGATATTTACAAATGACATATCAGATAATGAGTTAGGATCCAAAATCTATAAAGAACTTACCAAACTCAACTCTCGAAAAAGCAAATAATCCAGTGAAGAAATGGGCTAAAGACATGAACAGACACTTCTCCAAAGGAGACCTCCAGATGGCCAACAGATGCATGAAAAGATGCTCAACATCACTCATCATCAGGGAAACACAAATCAAAACCACACGGAGATACCACCTCACGCCGGGCAGAGTGGCTAAAATTAACAACTCAGGAGACAACAGATGCTGGCGAGGATGTGGAGAGACAGGAACCCTCTTGCATTGCTGGTGGGAATGCAAACTGGTGCAGCCACTCTGGAAAACAATGTGGAGGTTCCTCAAAAATAAAAAATAGAATGACCCTACGACTCAGCAATAGCACTGCTAGTAACTTACCCAAGGGATACAGGAGTGCTGATTAATAGAGGCATATGTACCCCAATGTTTATAGCAGCACTTTCGACGATAGCCAAATTATGCAAAGAGCCTGAATTTCCATCAACTGATGAATGGATAAAGAAAATGTGGTTTATATATGTACAATGGACTACTACTTGGCAATGAGAAAGAATGGAATCTTGCCACTCGTAAAGTGTGGATGGAACTGGAGGGTATCATGCTGAGTGAAATCAGTCAGTCAGAGAAGGACAGATGCCATATGTTTTCACTCATATGTGGAACTCAAGAAACTTAACAGAAGACCATGGGGGAGGGGAAGGGGAAAAGGTAGTTACAAACAGAGAGGGAGAGAGGTAAACCATAAGAGACTCTTAAACACAGAGAACAAACTGAGGGTTGATGGGGGCGGGGGAGAGAGGGGAAAATGGGTGATGGGCACTGAGGAGGGCCCTTGTTGGGATGAGCACTGGGTGTTGTATGGAAGCAATGAATCATGGGAACCTATTCCTGAAGCCAAGAGCACACTGTATACACTGTATGTTAGCCGACTTGACACTAAACTATATTTTAAAAATAAATAAATAAAATAAAATGAGACGCGTGACTTTTTCCCCCCACAGGACACCTGGCGGCCACAGCAGGGATATTCAGTGGACTGATGCCAGGGTCGTCGTCTCAGGGAACAGGGCTGCCGGACGACGGCGTGGTCCGTGGCGCCCCAAAACAATTACAACCGTAACCGCAGAGGACACCGATCGCGGGTCACCACCACAAATGTCATACTAGTGAATACCTTCGAAGGGCCGCGAGAATTACCAAAACGTGACCCAGACACGAAGTGGGCAAATGCTGTTGGGGAAATGGTGCCAATAGACTTGCTTGTGGGGTTTGCCACCGACCTTCAGTTGTAGAAAACGCAGTATTGACAACGCCCAGTAAGACGAGGTGTGCCCAGGGCTGCCTAGGGGCCTCGGTCGGCTGAGTATCCGACTTCCGCTCGGGTCATGATCTCACAGTTCACGGCTTTGAGATCTGAGTCAAGCTCTGTGCTGACAGCTCAGAGCCTGGAGCCTGTCTCAGATTCTGTCTCCCTCTCTCTCTGCCCCTCCCCTGCTCGTTGCTGGCTCTCTCTCTCTCTCAAAAATAAACGTTCAAAAAAAACCAAGGTGTGCCTGTAGATAATTTTCTTTTTCTTTTTTTGAAAGAGAGAGTGTGCGCACATGTGAGCGAGCAGGGGAGGGGCAGCCAGAGAGAGAAAATCCCACACGGGTTCCATGCCCAGCAGGGGGCTCAATCTTAAGACCAGGAGATCATGACCCGAGCGGAAATCAAGAATCCAGAATCAGACGCCTACCCGACTGAGCCGCCCAGGCACCCCGGTAGGTATTTCTTATTACAAACCACAGTATCACAAGGCTCTGCTACTGTGACCGTTTGGAAATTTTCCTAATGAAATGTTCCCATGTGCAGAGGGCTGGACCCCGTCCCCATGCACCTCCTTCACTGCACGAGGACGATAAAAAATCATGACCCAAACTTCTGCGATTAATTGGATCTGTCTTCTTTAGAGTTAGTGCAGAGTCTCAGAGTCCCCGACACCAGGAAGCCGATGCTGGGCCAGCGGGGATTTGAGGCACGGCAGGCCTGGAGCCCAACTCCCGGCTCTGCTGTAACACAGTTTTCGTTTTATTTATTGTATTTTATTGTGTGTTGAGTCCACCCTTGAGTCCCGGCTGAAGACCACAGACCCTTTCTTGGGCGGTCGCTGACGCGCACGCTCCAACCGCGCCTCTTATCCGGACCCTGGCACACCCTCCCTCCCCGCCCCAGGGCTGGATGCCCAACAAGTAGGGACAGCCCCAGTGCCTAGAGATGCCAAAGTTGTTCCAATTCGCAGGTCTGCGGGGAGCCTGGGGGCTGCAGCTCCCCGGCGCTGCGGGCCCCCCACCCCGGCCGGCGCAGCCCCTGGCGGCCCCGGAGGAACCCGGCACTCTGCCCTCCAGCTGTCCCCCTGTCATCCTGCCGTGTCCCACCCTCAGAAGAACCTTCCCATTTTCTAAAACTGATGCAGAAGGACTGGTGCTCAGGTCCCTTCCGTGTGCCCGTGGGCAGCTCCCTGCGGAGATGGGGGTCCCCGGGGCACCGGGCCAGCACGTGCGCTAAGTGAGCGGCTGCAGGGAGAAGTCTAGGAAAACGCCTGGCTTCACAAATGCCCTGCGCGTGACTGCACCCCAGCCTGGCCCTGGAGGTCGCGCGTGGCTGGCGCCTCTCTGACTGGACAGTCTCAGTGAACACCGCCCGCCCCCTTGCTTCGCTAACGGCTGGCTTCCGTCTCATGATAAAGTCATCTGCGGCAGGCCGAGGCTCCCACCGACGACAAGGAAAGCCAGATAAATCACAGAAGCGTCTTTTTTAAACTCAAGGGAGCTGGAGAGCAACAAAAGCAGGAGGGACTGCGATTCCAGAGGCGGGAGGAACACCTGCAGGCCAGCCCTGGAAACACCCAGCGGCTCCCCCCGCACCCCCACCCCAACGCTGGGGCCCTTGTGATTGCTGGGAGCCTGAGAATTTGCCTTTGGTCGAGGCAGAGGCCACCCCTGGGGGAAGGAGAAACGAGAAAGCAAAACCGGAGAGAGGAGAGGCCTCCGGGCTATGGCTGGTTTCGAATGCATTCTGGAATCCATGATCAGTTTCCTCACGCGAACGCTGACAGCACAAGGAGGCACTACTACAGCCGCCAGAGTGGCTACAGTTTGGAAGACGCCGGCACCAAGTGTCTGTGAGGTCGCGGAGCAATGGAACTCTCTCGCAATACTGGTGGAGACGCTTTGGAAGGTGTCTGGCGGTCCCTCCCAAGGTGGGTCACACGTGAGTCTCACCCCCGGTGTCTAACGACGGACCCGAAGGCTTTTTACACCAAAACGTGTGAGAATGTGCGTTCCACACCCGGGAACATGCCCCACGCTGCCCGTTGTGGGTTAGGCAGCAGCTCCCGGATTCCCGCACGATGCAACGCTGCCTGGCGACAGAAATGCACACGGACAGACTGCAGACACACGCAGGTTGTCACAAGCACCGTGGCCGGGTGCAAGTAGCCAGGCACAAAGCAGCTGACACCGTAGGATGCCGCTTACACAGAAGTTTAAAACAGACAAAAGCAATTTATAGTATTAGAGTCGGAATAGTGGTTACCTTAACGGGAGGGACACTGGCCGAGAGGAGCCCAAGCAAGCCTTCTGGGTTTCTGGAATGCTCTGTATCTTGATGTGAGTGGTTGTTACTATATACAGTAACACCTTGGTTTGCGAGCATAATTCGTTCCGGAAACGCGCTTGTAATCCAAAGCACTATCAAAGCCCATTTCTCCATAAGAAATAACGAAAACTCAGGTGAGTTTCATTCCACAACCCAAAAATATTCATATAAAAATTATTACAATACCGCAATATAATACAATATAATAGTAAAGGAAATACAAAATATAATACATTTATAATGTTTATTTTTGAGTGAGAGACAGACAGAGCACACATGGGGGAGGGGCAGAGAGGAGACACAGAATCCGAA
>PITB01036587.1:0-11446 GCA_004024585.1 Paradoxurus hermaphroditus | reverse complement strand
CCACCCGCCCTCCGGGAAGGTGCTGGTTCTCTCGCGTGGCCAGGTGTCCCTGGCTCATGGCCACAGACGTCCAGCGTGAAGAACCAGACCCCCACACGAGAAGCTCTTCTGGCTGCCCCCCTATCAGGGACCACCCGATGGCCAGCAGAAGGCTCAACCAAGGGCAGGCCAGGAGGTCGGTTCAGGCTGCCCAGTCCCCCTGTGACAGCTGAGTCAGCCATCACCTTGTACCAAGCAGTAGAAAAGATCCCGCCGTGGGACCCATTCTGCAGTTGAGGAACCTTGAGCAGAAGGGGAGACCCACTTGCCCTGGCCACACCCCAGTGGGCGTCAGGCTCTGGGCCTGGATGAGGCCACACTTCATGCTCTTAACCGGCTGTCAGGAGGGGATGAGGGGGCATCCCCAGGGCTCCCCGCTCCCCACAGGGCGGTGCTGGGACTCTGGCCCAGAAGCCTGGGAGTTTTCAGTTGCTCCCAAACGCAGTGGAGCTCAGGCCCAAATATGAGACAGAGGCCATGGTGGGGGCGGGGCAGGCGGACCTCTGATGTGCCAGTGAACTTGATCATGAGTTCCGCGTCTCACTCCCACCCCTGTTCTGGCCGGCAACATTCTCCAGGGCCTCCAGTTCCGGGCATTGCGGGCTATAAAAGATGAGCCCGAATCCCAGGCCCAGGGGCTGGAGGCCATTTGGCCCCCAGAGGTCGGGTCTGGGGGGAAGGTACCGGCCATGGAGGGGCTGTGATCTGACTAGCAGAGAAGCCCCTCCTGCCGCCCCCTTGCCAGCCTCAAGGACGCAAGAGCTGGCACAAAGCCGCCGGCATCCTCTTGAAGTCCTGGGAGATCTAATTACCCAGACAAGGAGACCGCGTTGAGCCAGGGAGGACCGGGGTTTGGAATAATCAGGTTTTTGCCTGCTGCAGTTAACGTGAGGCCAGGCTGCAGACCCTTCCCTCTGATGTTCTGATGACGGGCCCGTGAGACGGCTGCCTGTTTGATCTGGGACTGCCAGCTCTTCTGTCACCCCCAAAGGCTTTCCTAAATTGTCCTAACAACTACCGTCTCAGGGAGTCAGCCGTGCCGTAACGAAGTGCGGCCGCCATGCAGGAGGCTGCGGGAGACCCTGCCGGAGGCCAGCGTGGGCCCCTCCTGCGCGTGGGGTGTGGCCGGGAGGACTTGCCCTTGAAATACCACATCTCACTTCAGTAGTGCCACCGTTTTACAGATGAGGACACTGAGGCACAGTGCACTCAAGGTCCCTCGGCCGCGAGTCTCCGGGTGCCGTCTGAACCCAGGCCTGCCCGGCCCTAGCCCTCCATCAGTGCGTTCCAGATGCGCTCAGATCAGAGATACTTTTTACCTCCCCCTATTTTGTGTATTAAAATTTCAGCGCCTCTTGGGATACCTGTGCTAGCTCTGTCCCGAGTTTTATCCCTGAAAAGTGCTAGGCCTGGTGATTTTCTGCCAGCGTGCTCTTCGGCTTACAGGTATTTTTCCTTTTTGCTGTTCCTCCCTAGGGAGGAATTTCCCCCAGGAGACTTGGGGCCAAGCAGCAGGGGGTCAAGGGTGTCCGCCCACTCACCTTGCAGAGAAGGAAAGCCTAAAGCGAGGCAAAGGTCGCAAAGGCTCATGGATACCCGCTGAGCCCCAGGCGCTGGCACAGCCCTCCGTCTGGTGACGCATCGATTCAACAGATGTTTCCTGAGCACTTACTATGTGCTAGATGTCACTCGAGGCCCTGGAGAGAGACACAGCAGCAGATAAAATAATCAGTGCCGCCGTCTTTGTGGGGCTCTCGGTCCAGTGCGGGTGACGAGCAGAAAACGAAGTAAATAGCAAAATCACCGAGACTGTCCCTTGTAACAAATGCCCTGCAGGAACTGAGTGAGGGGCCGAAATTGGGAATAACGACAATCCTAATAACAATACTCTGATCCCGGGGGCAGGAGGCAGAGACAGCTGGAAAATGAAAGGGAGGCTGCAGCACGTGGGAGGGCAGGAGGGGGGCTTGGGGGTGGCGCCGGCAAAGCCTGGGAGCTGGGACCCGAGGGGGCATTTGGCAAGAGGCGAAGCCAGGGGAGTGAGCAGAGGTTGCCTGCCTGCGGAGCCGTGGGAGGCGGTGGGGTTTCTTCTCCAGGGCGGCAGCCCCGGGGGGCTGAGAACAGGGAGGGGTGTGATTCTCGGGTTCCTCCCAGAGGCCCTGCAGGCGGGACTAAATCCCCTCTCCGGCAGGTGAGGAGGGGAGAAGTGGCTCACCTGGTGAGGAGGTGACAAGGCCACTGTTTGAACCCAGACCTAGGTGAGGGCCTGTGTTGTCCTACCCGCCCTGCCGGAAGCCCGGCCCCAGGGCACAGGGCCCTGCCCCCCACACGCCTGGTGCTCTGTCCTGTTCATCTTGCTTGGTTTGCTCGGCCTCAGGCTGAACGGAACTCCACGGAAAGTGATTTGCGGGTTTGTTGGGAACATTTTGTTTCCCCATAAAATTGCAAACTGCTGCAAAGATGTATGTTCCTGTTGCTAGACAAATAGGTGTGACCGTGAGCAGTGGGGGCGATGATTCTGCCTGGACACAAGTGACCAGCCCGCCCACCCTCCCCTTTCCACAACCCTCCAAGGCCTGACCCTTGGCAGAACCCCAGGGACTCACAATGAGAGGGACAAAATACAAGGTGAACACAGCAGGAGAGGGTGACGATTCCAAACAAACACTGAATGGGTTCAGCCCAAAAGGATAAATAAAGAGAAGGGCCTTTCTTCCCAGCACGTAGGGAAGGACCTTTGGGACCACAGTAGTGGCCGGCAATTCTGCCAGGTCCCAAACCCTGTCCTAAACACATTCACATATATGAGGAACGCTCTCTCATCATCCCCATTTTAAAGATAGGAAAACCGAGGCACTAGGGGTTGACATACCCAACCCGTAAGTGGCAGGGCCACACAGTCTGGCCCCGAGCCCAGCGTCAAACCAAATGGATGGTCGGCCCATCCGAGAGACCAGACTGGGGATGAAGAGGAGAAATAGAGCACCAGAGAGATTTGTTCAAAAACTGGAGAGTGAATCCATTCAACTCTTAGCGGGGCCCTACTGTGCGCCGGACAATTTGCCTTATACAGAAATGACGCAAGAGCCTCCAGTTGGTGGAAAGGGACCCAAACAGGCCATCGTACTGTGTACCTGAGTGTGGCGGGTGCCGAGAGAGAAGGAAAACGCTAGGAAAAATGGCATGGAGGCAGATCCCAAAGGAGAAGCGAGAGAACCCGTCAGGAAAAGGGACCGAAGGTCAAGAGAGAGGCGTGTCAAGTATCGTTTTATTACCTCGAATTGGAATTGATTTGTTAGGAGTCTGTCTCCACCCTAGACTGGAAGCTCCTCAAAGCAGAGACCGTGTGTAATTTATCTTTGTGTCCCTAGGAGACAACACATGTCTGACATTTTCCGTGACAGTAACCATAAAATGCTGATTTAACAAACACATGAACAGAGAAGAAAGGGAAGGGAGGCGAAGGAATGAATGAAAGACGGACGAACAAATGCAGTTGGTCTTAAACCTCAAACAAGAGATGTCAGACACTATTTGTTGAGCGTTCGGATCCGTCGCAAGTTCCAGCGGAGGGCGGCGGACGCTGCGGCTCGGGGGCAGTGGGTGGGAAGGACAGAGGCTCCCTAAGGCGCCGCTGCAGGAGCAGCCGCGTGAGAGATGCTGGCAGCCCAGACTCAGATGACGATCCCAAGACCGAAGGCTAAAGGCCAAATGTAGAAACACCAAAGAGGTTGGTCAGTATGACCGGAAAGAGGAATAGTTTTGAAGGAAACAGGAAGATTGGTCTTAGGCTCGCGGAGTCGGAAACGTGGGTCAAACAACCAGGGGCTACCTTGTGGGCCCCCTAAAGCCCTGGCCCAGGGATCCAAAGAGAGGAGACGAGATGAGAGACGTAGCCAATACCTGAAACACAATTGATTCTCCACTCCCCGAACCCACACCCGTGGCAGACATCACCTATCGATCCCAGTGCTCAGACTCCTCGCGCGCAACTCCACGTAGACCCTACTAATCAGTAAGTCGGCTTGCAAGAGGAAACGTCTTTGTTGCCTCTGCCTGAGAAGCAACGGGGGATCCTTCAGAACGGGCCACCCTCCGAGAGCCAGCATACAAGAGGGAGAGGGGCAGTGAAGGGTCAGAGGTGGGAGCAGTGAGCCTTGGAAGTTAAGGTCAAGGTGTAAACCACTTGAGATCAAGGTTCAGAACCATGAACTTGACCCTCTGTATGTCTTTACATTCTCTTTTATTTTTTATAAATTTTTTTAATGTTTATTTATTTTTGAGAGACATAGAGACAGAGCGTGAGCAGGGGAATGGCAAAGAGAGAGGGAGACACAGAATCCGAAGCAGGCTCCAGGCTCCGAGCCGTCAGCACAGAGCCCGACGCGGGGCTTGAACTCACGAACTGTGAGATCATGACCTGAGCCGGAGTCGGACGCCCAACCCCCAACCGACTGAGCCACCCAGGCGCCCTAAACTCTTTTTTTTTAAGACTTTAAAGGTTTACAGAGTTTAAACACTTAAACTCCTTAAGAGTTTTTTTAAATGTTTATTTATTTTTGAGAGAGAGAGAGACAGAGCACAAGCAGGAGAGGGACAGAGAGAGAGGGAGACACAGAATCCAAAGCAGGCTTCAGGCTCCGAGCTGTCAGCAAAGAGCCTGACACAGGGCTTGAACTCAGAAACAGTGAGATCATGACCTGAGCCAAAAAGTCAGACTCTTAACCGACTGAGCCACCCAAGTGCTCCAAGAGTTGTGTTTTTTTTTGTTTGTTTTGTTTTTTTTAAGAACTCTTTTGGGGGCAACTGCATGACTTAGTCAGCTGAGTGTCAGACTTCAGCTCAGGTCATGATCTCACAGTTCATGAGTTCGAGCCCCGCGTCGGGTTCCTCACTGGCAGTGCAGAGGAGGCTGCTTGGGACTCTCCCCCTCTCTCCCAAAATAAATAAGTAAACTTTAAATAAATAAATAAATAAATAAAAAGAACTCTTTTTAAGCAAAAGCACCCAGCTGTTATTATTCATTCATTCCTATTAGTGAAAAAGTATTTGTTCTTACGAATACTATTCTGAGGGCACAGTCACTAACTTCCCTGATAAGCCTAACTATCCTCAACTGATTTCAGTTTCATTGTTTGGTGAAAACCTTAAGGTGCACGTATTTCTTCTACTGTGAGATCTGTAGCCTACAGCCATTCAGTCTGCCCACACCGGTTTATTGAGCACCTACTACGTGCTGGAACTCTGTGCCAGGTATCAAAATGGACTCAACCAACCTCCTCATGCAGTTCACAGTCTGGCAAACGAGGGTAGGAGCTGGCCTGAGAGCTGTCTATGGTTTCAGCAGTGGCCAGGCTCGACAACCTTTCTTCCTGTACAAACTGTCAGCTTTACAACTAGAGAAAGAGAGAGAATGTTCTCAGTCTCCTTCCAGTTACCAAGAAAGCATCACACCTGGCCTTCCAGCATCCCTGCCCTCAACCTGGCAAGAACAGGGACGTGTCTGGTTGGCAGAGTGAGTGTCTTGTCTCTCCCAGAAGAGGCTGGACTTGCCTCCCGATAGAAATGTCACCAAGGGGTTGACCAGGGGCCCGGGGGTCCTCAGGCATCCCAGGAACCGGATTCCTGAAGCCAGACGCATGCATCCTGTCTAGGGCTTCGAGTTAGCAAAACGTCACCAACCGTTTGCTGCAGGGAGCACACCGTCTCCCAAAACAACAGGCTTCTAAATCATACTCGGAGGGAGGGGAGTAGCCGGCTTCCTGCTGGACGGACGGGAGGTACCTAATACATGAAATGAAAGAGGTGCTAAGCCTTCTCTGTCACATGGGCCGCAAGGGAGGTGGCCTTCGTCAAACTGTTGGAGAGACCCACCCAACAGCTAAGTGACAAAACAACATCCCACCGTGTGAGTTAAGTATCAACAGGAACGGTGGACGCGGGTGCCAATGCTTGCGGTCCCCAGAAGAGACGCACACACCCGCCGGCGGCACGGAGCACCGAGAGCAGCGGGGCTCGGTGTCTTGAGACTTGGGTCCCGGTCCCGGCTCTGCCACCAATGGCTCAGGCCCTCCCTCCTCCACAATAGACAAGGCTATCGGCCTCTTGTAGTTGAAGTTGTCCAACTGGCGACCTGAGGGACCCTTTACTCAATGCCCACTCTGTGCCAAGCGCTCCGCGCCATGCACGGGCTCGAATAATCTTCTCATCAGCCTCTAGCGTCTCCAGGGTCTCCCATTTTATAGCCCGAGAGGCCCAGAGAAGGTGAGTGACTTGCCTCAGGTCACACAGCTTTAAAAGTGGTACAGCTGGAGTCACGGTTAAGCGTTGGATGCTGTGACCACACGGTTCGAGGCCCAGGGGACCGAGATGCAGTACATGTCCCACCTGCTCCCTGAAGATTTCGGCGAGGCATTTGGTGACAGCAGGGGGGTGTAGAGCTGCCATTTCTGCTCAGCCGGTGTGTGACCGCTGCTCGGTGGGGTGCTGGCAACGGGAGGCGCACTGTCACAGGGACGGAATGAATGAGCCAAACACCGCAGCGGTTCTAAAGAGAACTCAAGCCAGCGTCCCTGGGTTCAAGTCCAGCTCTGCCCCTCACTAGTCGTGCGCAGGATGGGTTGTCAACCGTACCCCCCTGCAAGGAGTCCCTTCGAGAATCAAAGGGGCTTCTCCGAGGCCGAGCTGCCAGCATAGAACCCGGCACAGGGGGACCGTGAAGTGTCATCGCTGGTGTTCGTGAGGATGAATGATTTGACCGGAAGCTTTCATATCTAGGTTGTGACCGATGGCGGCCAATGGCCCTCCCCCCTCCGCAAGCGCTTAGCGTCTCCCGTGTCCAGCCATAACCCAGGGCTCAAAATGACATGACACAGGCCTGGCCTTTCAGGAGCTTGAAATTAAGTACTCCGAAGGGTCAGTGAAAAGGCCGGTTAGTAACCTCTCTGGAGGCGGGAGGCAGCAGCACGGGGCCGTCGGGTCGGAGGGGGGCACTCGGGGGTGGCTTCCCGAAAATGGTGCCGAGAACCATCCCGGAAGGACGAGAGCCAGAAGGGGCGGCGGGGCAGGTGAATGGCCCGCCTGCGGCCGAGCGAGGGGCTGAGAAGCTGGCCGCACCCTGGGGGGCGCCCTCTCGGCGTGGGCTGGGGTGCAGGTGGTGTATTTGGGAGCGATCCCAGAGGGAGGGGGGAGGGGGTACAACCGGGAAGAGAGGAATGCCAACAAACCTAAGGTACGCTAGGGGCCGGTTACACCTCTCACAGGGAGGTCCGCTCGGCTTCCTGGGGTCCTCGTGGGCTTTCTGATTGGCTTCGTGACTGTCACACCACCGTCTTTCTCCGCACGTCTCCGTCTCCATCCCCTCTCCCCGCCCCCCCCCCCCCGAATTCTTTCATCCGGAGGGAGCATCTATTTCTAGGAGTTGTGTCCTCGTCCTCCAAGAAATTGCCTTTTTTTTAGCAACGGGGAGAAGCCGCTGTCACAGAAACGAAGGTCGACCTGCCTGGCGTGTGTCTGGCACTGGGTCTCACTGACATTTTCCCCCGGCGGTCGCTTCAGGCCCCTCCGTGAGGGGTGCGAGGGGCGCCCCAGCGTGAGGCTCGGCCTGGGTGGTCCCCCAGCAAGTCCCTCTGTGGGGGCCGGCCGGGGGCTTCTCCACCCTGGCCATCAGTGGCAAGGTGGGAGGAGGCCACCGAAGTCATTGCAGTGTGGCCTTCGCCATATTGGGGGCGACTTGAGGAGACCCCAGGTATCTCCCCTGCCCCTCAGACCTCAGCCCGAAAATGTCTCAGAGCATACATTGCCTTGGCGTCACACGCTGCCCCCTCCCTACCTCCTTCCTCCCCACGCAAGTGTCTAGGAAACGACCCAGGTTTATTGAATCGAATATCTCTCTCTCTACTGTGTATCAGACCAAGACAGATGCACTCGCTGCCCGCATGGAGCTTAGAATCAGCAGGGGGTCAAACATTAAGAAAAACTAATTACATTACTAATGATTAAAATCATGATAAAAATGAGCTATGAGAGTATTCAAAATAGAACATTCTCCCTGGGGGCAGGAAGAGGGACAGGTTCAGCTGAAGGAAGTGCTGAGTTAGGTGCCAAGGGGGAGAGTCTTCCAGGGGAAGGAAGAGCAGGTGCAAAGGCCCTGAGGCAGTGAAGCATTTGTGTGGAAACCACAGAAGAGAGGCTAGAGTCGCTGGAGCCTACTGGTCAGAGGGGACAGTGAAGAATATTGAGAGTGGGAACAGGGAGACTGGCGAGGGGGCTACCACAGCCCCCAGGCCAGCAGCGATGGTGGCCTGGACCCGTGCGCGGGCAGTGAGGAGAGTGGCCAGAACTGAGGCAACCGTTTCTTTGGGCGGAGGAGGTGTGCTGGGTGGCGTAATAGGGTCAGGGGCAGGAGAGGACCCTGACGGGAGGCGAGGACAGGACTCCGAGAGAAAGAAACAATGATGGCCGTTGTACGCAGAGCGCCTACTAGGTGTCCGGCGTGTCGCGCTTGCTCCCCCATTTTAATCTGCACAACCCGGCTCTGGGCCCGGCGCCACAGCCCCCGAGACAGAGGAGGTGAAGCGACTCCCTCACGTCACGAAGCCGCTCGCTCAGCAGCACACGGGTAGTAAGTCACGAGGCCAAGCTTTCAATCCCAGAGGATTTGTCCCCAAGCCCACTCTCTCCAAAGGTTATGTGGAGACAAACCTATATTTTCTCGTCATACATATTCATTTCCCCTTTAAATTAAACTTTGAATTATTCAAATAACGCATGAGCACCTTCTCCTACTTAAAAATATTTCAGTCAAAACTAGGGTCCCCGTGACCCCCCTGATTGTACAGCCAGTGCTGGTACCTCCTCCTCCCCCCAGAAGTTCCGCCTGCGTGGGTTTGGAGCAGGATCCTTCGAGGCCTTTCATTACGTTTACATATGTCCGTAGCCACAGCAAATAGAAGCCATTGTTCTGTTGGGTTTTCTGATTTACATATACGGGCTCAAACTCCATGCTGCTTTTGTTCACTCGCCGGTTTGTCTTCGAGAGCCTTCTCTGGGAGTACATAGAAATGCATCTCATTTCTTTTAACGGTTGCGTCGTATTTTACGGATGGGAGGTACCACGGTGTAGTCAGCCCACTCGCTTTCCAAAGACAGAAGGGCATTTTTCTATAAATGGTGTAGCTTTTGAAGGGCTTGTGGATTTTTTTTTTCCTTTCAAAATCTGAGACTTTTATTTATGTTAATGGAAGAATCCAGACCTCGGTGACAACACAAATATTTACCAACACCCAGCCTGGTGACTAAGTTCTCCCATTTTCCTTCAGGTGCTTGGCATCCTGGAAGCTAGCCCTCGTCCACTGCCAAGTCTCTGTTTGTAGGAAAACGCTGTCTCGTGAGCGACGGGAGAATGGCGGAGTTCTTGCCTCCCGATTTCAGTGCCAGGTCCTGAAGCAGGCAGGAGCTGGCACGGTGTGGACAGGGTACGGCTGTGGAGGCTCGAAGATCCAGATTCGAATCCCGGCTTTAGCTCTGTGGCGCTGGGCAAGTTGCTTTACATCTGTGAGCCTCGGTTTGTCCATCCATCGAATGGACAGAACCCATAGAACGGCCTGGAGAATTAGATCACGTAACAGCACCAGCACACGCATTCGGCCCCCCCATCTGCCGTCCCAGTGTTGTGGAGGGAAGGGGATGCGGGGAGCCCCCTGCCTCGCCGAAGGGGTCACTCGAGATCCGAGAGCAGTGAGAAGGCATGCATACTCTGCCGCTCTGGCGATGTCATGCGGGGGTGGGTGGCTTTGAACTCAGAGGCAAGAAAGGGCTGTCCCAGCCGGGTTCTGGGCGTCGGCTGTGTGCCAGGCACTTCGCACATGGCTCTTCCTTTCACCTTAACCCCAGCGGACAGAGCTGGGGTGTCCCTCAGCTCCAATTTGCAGACGAGGACACCGAGGCTCAGAGAGGGGATGCCATTTGCCCGAGGTCTCAGCGAGGGGTCAGGACCGGCAGTCCGCGCCTTGGGACCTCCCGAGCTGGAAGGCGGCAGGCGGCAGCTGTGCAGAGCGCCCTCTCCTGGAGGGATAGAGAAGCTCCTCTCGTGAGGCGCTCTCCCGCGTCACCAAAACCCTGTCGCAGAAGAGAAAACTGGCTTTTCCGGCCTCCATTTTTCCAGGGGGGTGAGGTAAAAGCTTCTCAGAGGTCACCTGAGGACAGTCTGAATCACATCCCTTAAATGAGACTGACACAGAGAAGATGAAATGGCCATCGTAGTGGGGTGTGCGGTGAAGCTCACTGTTCATTTGAGCCGAACGAGCGTCCCGTCCCCTCCCTTGGTGCAAAGGGCCCGCCCCAGGCATCAGGAGCCCAGCCGCAGGGCCGCAGCCGAGTCACCCTGCGTCTGGGCCGGGCCACTCTCCCGGTTCTGGGTCTTCCTTTCCCTCGTTCTCAGATGGCAGCGCAGGACTGGTGGCCACAGGACCTGCTTCAATGGCGGAGAACCCAGGGGAGGGGCCTGGGGGAGCCTCATGGCTAGTGTTGCCAGATTCAGCAAACAAAAATACAGGACTTACTGTCGAATTTTAACTTCAGACCATCAAAAAATAATTAACGCTTTTAGTAGTAGTAGGTCGCAAATATTATAGGACATATAACCTATCCTCAAAAAAAAAGTTCTTTGCTGTTTTTCTGAAATTCAAATTGAACTGGGTTTCTGTATTTTTTCTGGCAACCCCGTTCGGGGCCCCAGCTCCACCCGACCCCTCGCACTTGGTAATTGATATTTTCACAGCGTCAAGATGAGCCCCTGGCCGCCCACCTGCCGACCAGAGCCCCGCCACCCACTCCCACACTCTGCCCCACCCCCCAGCCCTGCGCCGATGGGGGTTCTGGGGCCACGCGCAGAGAGGCGTTACGGGTGGAAGGATTCCCGCGGTGGGCAGAGGGTGGACACTGGCCTGACTCGGGGGAAGGGGCAGCTGGAGAATGGAAATCAGTGAGGTTCATGTCGCGCGTGCGGATCAAGGCGGTTTAGAGGGACACGCTGTCTAGGGTGCTGGCAAGCGCTGGCGCCCTTCCACGACCACGGCCACGCGTATGCACGTGAACTAGTGGGCATCGTGTCCGCGTGCTACGGAGCAAGCGGCCGGCGCTGTGGCCGTGCACGTTCACGCCAGCCGTCCAGTGCTGCCTCCACAGCCGGGTGCCACCGCCATGAGCCTGTGTGCGGCTGGACGCCGGCTTCGCGTGTGAGCCCGGGAGCTGTAGGCTGCCTCCGCGCCTCCCCCCGTAGTTACTAGAGACTCTGTACCCGTGGACGACCCCTCCTGGGGCCATGATACTTCAGGCGACGCCCCTCCCCTTGCCCCCGTCCATCGGGAACCACTAACGCCATGATGCGATGGTGAACTCCAGGCAC
>PITB01036586.1:0-11440 GCA_004024585.1 Paradoxurus hermaphroditus | reverse complement strand
CTATCCTACCGTCTGCCTGTCTCGATGAATCTGACTATTCCGGCTGCCTCCTAGAAGTGAAATTACAATCTTTGTCCCTTCGTGTCTCCTTCTTTCACTTAGCAGAAGGCCCTCAAGTTCCTTTCGTGTTGGAATGCATCCGAATTTCATTCCTTCTTAAGGCTGAGTAGTATTCCTTCACGGGGACAGATCACGTTGTCTTTACCCATCGTCCGCCGACGGACACGGCGGCTTCCGCACTCTGGCTGTAGTGAATAACGCTGCGATGGTCGCAGGTTCACTCGACCTGGTCGAGTCCTTGCTTTCAATCCCTCTGAGTAAATGCCCGGAGTTGGAATTGCTGGGTAAGGCCCTGTTTCATTTTTCAAAATTTTTAAAAATGTTTACTTATTTCTTTTGACAGAGCGCACACTCAAGAACAGGGGAGGGGCAGAGAGAGAGGGAAAGAAAGAGAATCCTGAGCAGGCTCCATGCCGTCAGCACAGAGCCCAGCTCGGGGTCAGACTCACAGACTGTGAGATCGAGACCTGAGCCGAAATCAAGAGTCAAACACTCAGGGCGCCTCAGTGGCTCTGTCGGTTGGGCGGCCGACTTCGGCTCAGGTCATGATCTCGCAGTTCATGAGTTCGAGCCCAGCGTCGGGCTCTGTGCTGACAGCTCAGAGCCTGGAGCCTCCTTCGGATTCTGTGTGTGTCTCCCTCTCTCTCTGCCCCTCCCCCACTCTCATTCTGTCTCTGTCTCTCAAAAACAAATAAATGTTAAAAAAAAATTTTTTTAAAGAGTCAAAAAGAGTCAAACTCTTAGCCAACTGAGCCACCCAGGCGTCTCCATGTTTAATTAAACAAAAAAAATCACCATACCGTTTTCCACAACAGCTGTACCATTTTATATTCCCACCAGCCAATGCATAAAAGTTCCAATTTATCCACAGCCTCACCAATATTTGTAGTTTTCTGGGGAACTTTTTTTTTTTTCTAAGATTTGTACTAGGCATTCTAATGGGTATGAGGTGGAAACCCGTGGAAAAGCCTGGAATTTATGTCTTTTTAAATCATTAGAGAAATTTCGTATTCAGGTTGTGCCGATTCAGTTCCGGCCTGAGAATCCAGATATCCATATTTCCACAACATCTAGAAGCAATAACCAGCCTCGGGCAGAATTTCGCAGTTTACCAAACACTTCCAGATGCCTGGTATGCGTGCCTGCAAAATAGAATAAGGAATACTGGTGGGACGGGTGGGATCGCTACCGTGGTGTCGTTATTGTCTTTGTGGTAAAGATGGGGAAACTGAGGCAGAGAGCACACACCCTGATTTCCCAATGCCTCGCCGCCTGTGCGTGCAAGAACCAGGACTTGCTCTCAGGCCTGTTCTCCTAAATGCCATCCGCCTTCCCCTGCACCACGATGTAGGTAAATTCCAACACGCAAACGACTCCCAGAAATATGGTTTGTGCATATGGTTCTACGTAAATATTTATATGCGATTTATATGTGCCCATGAGTACACACACATACAGTGCGCCTATACTGGGCCCGGGGTAAACTCTTCGTTGTAGGATAACCAGTCTCTCTCTCTCAGTCTCTCTCTCTCTCTCTCTCTGCATTGGTCGAGATAATCCATTAGATAATTAAATGTGAACCAATTCTGAAATAAACTTCAACAGAAAATCTATGCTAAGCGGGAGGGAGTCTATATACCAAGCATGTCCACGCTTTCTCAAAGGCATCTGTAACTGAAAGCAGGTACCAACACCAAATATTTCGACTCACTTAAGTCACTGAATCGCCGACGCCACCAGGCCACGCGGTGAAACGCGAGGCCAGCCAAACAAAACGCGGCGGCGGCAGTATAAAATCCAAGTGTGGCGGGACGTCCGACTCTTGATTTCAGCTCAGGTCACGGTCTCACGGTTCATGAGTCTGAGCCCCGAGTCGGGCTCCGCACTGGCGTTGGGCAGCCTGCTTGGGATTCTTTCTCTCCCTCTCTCTCTCTGCCCCTCTTCTGCTCGCTCTCACTCTAAAATAAAATAAAATAAACTTAAGAAAAAAAGTTGCTTCGGTAAGTCAGGAGCTACATGTGGCCTGGAGTTTGCACACTTTCCCTCCCTCCCTGCCCCTGCTCCCCCCCTCCAACCCCTTGAAAGAACGGGTATACGCTGACAGATGCATAAGTAACAAGAGTGAAAGCAAAGTGAGGGGATAAAAAGGAAAAGGGACCACTGTTGTCACTGTTGTCGCTATTGTCGCTTTGCAATGGGCTAGAGGCCCTCAAATCAGCTCTCACACGGGGGTCCCTGCTGATTTCGGCAGCCCTGGAGGGTTAATTTAGCTGCGGATCGACGGCCTCCGTGGCACTGGATCCTGCAAATTCAGGAAGAATTTTCTTGAGTTCACTGTACCTGATTAATGGAAAGGGTCTACTTGGCTTCCAAGAGTATAATAAATATTAATTAATTTGCAGTAATCTTACTAAACAGTTTTATAGTAGCTTCATAAAGCATAATTAAGATAACACACTAAAAGACTATATCAATACCAGGTATTATTACCTTGCCTCATTAATTTTCAAAAATACAGTGTCTAAGCAATATCTTAATCACCTAGGTAAGTAGAGTTCAGCCGTAGCACTTTCCAAGGGACACTTTCCCAGGGACAGGGGGGATTAGGAGGTTTCTGGATTGGGGAGCAAGGGTGGAAGAAACGAATCGGTGACCATCTGCTCTTCGTTGGCACTTTTCACATTGTGACAGCCAATAAGCAGATGGGGAGACTGAGGCTCAGAGAGGCCCCTTGCCGCAAGGTTACGAGATGAGTGAGTCGCAGAACTTCTGGAAGACGGTGCCTCTTCCCCGCCGCATGCTCTCAGCCAGAGCCCGGGAAGCCCTTCTCTGGAGAGACACAGGGAACATGAGAGGCACGAATGTGTGACGATGGAGTGCGATTGAATGGTTCTCCTCACGGGTGTGAAAGGTTATTTTACAGAAGGTTGTTATCAGCTTTGCTTCGTTGCCTTTCAGGGAAGAAAACGAAGGGCCTGAGAGGAAAAGGGTGCGTTAGGGACTCGGAGCGGATAAGGAGGACTTGGCAGTGACAGGAAGTTCAGACGCCCCCTGGTGAACTGCTAGAATAAAATGGCCTCCTAGGTTGGTCCCGCCTCGGGTATTCTAGACGAGAGGGAAGAGATGCAGGCATGAATTCATTCTAAAACAAGATGGCGGAGGTTTGCAGCTGTCGGAGAAGAGAAGGGAAAGTGGGCCACCATTGCCGTAGGGGGCTGTGGGCCATCCACGGGAGAAGCCCCACAAATCCCGTGGAACAGCAAGATGAATAGATTCTGACCCGTGTTTCTTGTCCTAAGCAAGAATCAGCTTATCACTTTCCAAGCGATAGACAGTGGATGGATGTACAACGAGGGAGGAGAACGGGTCGTGTTTTGCAAATGTCCTGCTTAAATTCTCTATTGGTCTGGAAATTATACTTCCTTTTTCTGGATGCATTTGGAGAATATAATGGGACATACCGTAAAACTCATCACTTGTAAAACGCACAGCTGGAGGACTCGGGGCGAATGTGCGTGGTCACATCACCTCCACCACAGCCATGACCCAGAACGTTCCATCTCTCCAAAAGTCCCCTGGGCTTTGCTGCTGCCCATTCCCCAGACTCATGCAGCCTGGAGTCTTCTGTGTCTGGCTTCTTTCATTTAGCACGTTTTTGAGATTCATCCACGTTGTTTTGATATCAGTGGCTTCTACCTTTTCATTGCCGGGTAATATCTATTGAATGGAAAAACCACAATGTGTTTCACCGTATGATGGACATTTGATTTGACTTGTTTTTAACTTGGGGCTATTAAGAGTAATGCTGCTACATTCATATCCAAGTCTTTGTGTAGACATACTTCATTTCTCTTGAGGGGATATTTAGACATGGATTGCTAGGGTAATTTGTCAAGTATCGTTCAACTTCAGTGAAGTCCTTTGCCATTTTCTATGTTCTCCAGTGATACATGAACGTTCCATTTGCTCTGTGTCCTCTCTAATACTTGGTATCCCCAGATGTTGTTTAGCCCTTCAAATGGTTGATTAGTGGTATCTCATTGTGGTTTTTACTTGCTTTCCTGAGCATCTTTTCACTTGCTCATTGGCCCCTCATAGGTCTCCTTTGCTGAAACATCTGTTCAGATCTTTTGTTGTCTTTCGAAGAAAAATCGGGTTGTTTGTCTTCCTATTTTTTAGTGGTTGAGTTGTAAGAGTGCATATTCTGAACACCACCCCTCCTTGCCAGAGATGTGTTTCACAAATATGTCTTCCCAGGCGGTGGCTTTTCATTTTCTTAATTTTGATGAAGAGCAAAAGGGTTCTTCCTTTCTTTCAGGGTTTTTTTTCTTTTTAAGAAATCCTTATTTTTCCACCTAAGTTCACAAAGTTTTTCTCTGATATTGACTTCTAGGAGGTTTGCAGTTTTAAGCTCAGTTAAGTCTACAATCTAATTTACATTAATTTTTATAGATGATGAGAGAGAAGAGCTGAGGTTCCATTTTTCTGTAGGATTATCCGATTGTTCCTGGAAAAGACCAAAAGTTCACATTGAATCACCTTGGTCCCTGTAAGTAAAAACACTTAACCATATAAATCAGAGTCTTGGTCTGTTTGTCTATGTTTATGCCAATACTGTACTGTCTTGATTCCTGTGACTTTATACTAAAGAGATCAGGTAGTGCAAATCCTCCAACTTTGATCATTTTGGCTATTCTAGGACCTTTGAATTTCCATATAGATTTTAGTCACCTTGTCAATTTCTACAACGAAGACCTGCTGAGAGTTTGATCAGAATTTTGTTGATTCGTAGATCAATCATGGGAACACTGATGTCTTCACAATACTGAATCTTCCAATCCACGCACATGATATATCTTGTCTTTTCTTTGCATTTTTAAATTTACCTCATCAAAATTTTGTAGTGTACAGGTCTTGAACATGTTTTGTTAAATTTATTGCTAAAGGCTTTGTGATTTTTAGACTACTTTAGATGATAGTTTAAAATTTCATTTTCTAATTGGTCATTGCTAGTACATAACAAATATCATGGACTCTTATACTGACTCTTCTGTTTTGGGATCTTACTAAGTTCACTAATTAGTCCTAGGACCTTTTTGGAAATTCCTTAGGAATCATTTTCTACATACACAGTCATGCGTTCTGAGAATAAAAATGGTTTTACTTCTTCCTTTCCAATCTGCTAGCTAGAATTTCCAGTATGGTGTGGAATGGAAGTGGTAAGGGTGGACATCCTTTGACCATGCCTGATCTCAGAGGGAAGTAGTAGCTATTTTATCATTAAGTATAATACGAGCTGTAGGTTTTTCATAAATTCGCTTTATCAGTTTAAGGAAGTTTCATTCTCTGGCTGATTTACAGAGTTTTCAAGAATCGAATTTTATCAGATGCTTTTTCTGCTTCTGTTGAGCTGATCCTATGGTCTTCCTATTCTGTTAATATGATCACTTATGGTGACTAATTCTCTAATTATAAATCAATGTTGCATTCCTGGTATGTGTGGGTTCATATGTTTGTTTGTTTGTTACTCTGTTGGATTTTGTCGTATTTGTTAAGGAGTTTTGCTTATATGCTCATGCACGATGTTGGCTCTTAAGTTCTTTTTTTTTAGATGTTTTCGTCTGGCACTGATATCAGGGTAATTCTGGCCTCGTAAAATAACTTGGAAGTGTGCCATCGTCCTATATTTTCAGAAAGACTTTCTACAGGATTGGCATTATTTTTTCCTTCGATATTTGGTAGAATTTATCAGTAAACTCATGAATGTCTCGAATCTTATTTGCAGGACTGATTTCAATCAAGAATTTAACTTCATTCATGTTTTCATTTCTTCTTGAGGTTTGGGTAATCTGTGCTTTTCAAGGAATTTGTGCCTTTCACCTGTTGTCACATTCTTTGGCATAAAGTTGTTCATAAGAATTCCTTATTGTTTCTTTAATACCTGTGCAATCTTTAGTGATGTCTCCTCTCTCATTCTTCATGATATCGGTACATCTGGTCTTCTCTCTGCTTTCTTGATCAATCTAGGTAGAAGTTTATTAAATTTATTGATATTTTCAAAATATCTACTTTGGGTTTTAATTATTTTGTCTATGTTTTTTGTTTTCAGTTCCATCGATTTCCTCTCCTCATTATCTCCTGTTTTCTATTTACTATGGGTTTAATTTGCTCATCTATTTCTAGCTTTTTAAAGTGGGAACTTAAATTACTTTATCTGAGAACATTTTGCTTTTTTTACATGAGCACTTAAAGGTATTCATTTTCCTTTAAGCCCTGATTTAACTGCATCTCACTGATTTTAAGAGTTGTGTTTTCATTTTTGCTCCATTTAAAATAGGTTCTACTTTCTCTTGAAATTGTTTCCTAGACCCATGGGTTACTTATTTTGTTTATTTTTATTTTTATTTTAGGGTGGGAGAGGCAGAGAGATGGGGAGGGAACTTTAAGCAGGCTCCACACTCAGTGTGGAGTCCGATGCGGGGCTCCATCCCACAACCCTGGGATCATGACCTGAGCCGAAACCAGAAGTCCGACACTCAATCGACTAAGCCACCCAGACGCCCCACCATGGGTTATTTAGAAGTGTTAGTTTAATTTCCAAATATTTAGGGGATATTCCAGAGACCCTTCTGCTCTTTATTGCTATTTTAATTCTGTGGTGATCAGAAAACATAATATGTGCTGTTTCAAACTTTGAATTTATTGAGAATTGTTTTATGACTCAGCGTATGGTTTACTTTAGTGAGTGTTCCACATTTGAAAAAAATATATATATTCCGCTCTTATTATATTTATTAAATGTCAACTAGGTCCAGTTGGTTGATAGTATTGATGGAGTTGTCCCATGTCTTTACTGCTTTTTTATTTACTTATTATTTTTTTATGTGTTTATTTTATTTTTGAGACAGAGAGAGACAGAGTACCAGCAGGGGAGGGGCAGAGAGAGAGAGGGAGACACCGAATCCAAAGCAGGCTTCAGGCTCTGAGCTGTCAGCACAGCACCCGACACAGGGCTTGAACCCACAAATTGCAAGATCATGACCTGAGCCGAAGTCGGGCGCTTAACTGACTGAGCTACCCAGGTGCCCCTCTAATGATTTTTAAATCAATATTTAAATAGAGAGCTGAAATCTCCAACTATAATTGTGCAATGGCCTATTTCCCCTTTTAGTTCTGCCATTTTGTTTGGTGTATTTCACAACCCTGTCACTGCATGGACCCGCATTTATAATGGTTGTATCATCCTGTTGTGATAACCCTGTCGCCATCACGAATAATCCCTCTTGGTCTCTAGTGATCCTTTGACTTAAAGTTTATTTCATCTATTGTCGATGAAGTCACTCCAATTTTCTTATTCTTTCCTTCCAAATGGTGTATCAATCAGGGTGTGATGTTAAAAACAACAGAGAGAGGGCGGCTCAGTCAGTTAAGCGTCCCACTTCAGCTCAGGTCATGATCTTGCGCCCGATCCGCAAGTTCAAGCCCCCATCAGACTCTGTGCTGACGGCTCAGAGCCTGGAGCCTGCTTCGGATTCTGTGTCTCCCTCTCTCTGTCCCTCCCCTGCTCGTGTCTTCTCTCTGTCTCAAAAATAAACTTTAAAAAAAAATGAGAACCATTAGGAATGACAGGGGGTATGCAGTTTATCTAAGGGATCTGACTTTGTGTAATTTTGGGAGCACACTGGTTAACATATGTTCATTTGCTGCTTCCGCATCTCATGATGAGCTCGGACCAGGAGTTAGAGAAGCTGAAAGGACCTAGCAGGAGCTGACGGAGCTGCAGAGCTGGCTGCTGCCCACCTGACCCACGAGCTGAGCTAGCAAGAGAGCGACGGCACACATGAGGAGTAACAGCGTCCAGTGCCCTTGCACCCAGTGTTACAAGAACAGCTCGCCTAGTTCAGCGACCGGCTGAGGATTCAGATATAGTTTGAACTCAGATTTTGGGACTCCTCCTCTTTGTGGTCCCCTAAACTCCCAGTTTTCTCTGCCAAGTTCAAATTCTGGCCTCTGATGACTCCGGAACCTGCTTCGGGAGACCTCACGCCAAGCCTCATTTCTACCTCTGAGCAGCCAAGTGACTTTCTGAGTTCCGGCCACGCTGGCCCCCAGATCTCCCATTTGGAGAGTCAGGCATTGGGGTGGGACCAGGTGACCCCCAAGAGTCCTTCCAGTTCTAAACAAACCCTAAATAAACTCTCAATACATGTGTATACACTTGGGATCGGGGAAGATTTCATTTCATCATCTGATGTCTTGAAGACAGCCTGCCCCTGCACACGTATTATTATCTAACTTGCAGTCACTTCGTTTTCAGACGGCTCCTCATCCAATGCATGTTGCTTAGATTTCCCCTGTAGATCCAGGAGGCCAGCAGAGCAAGAGGAAGAGATTGGCCTAAAAGATTCTTCAGGTTCAACCACATAATCCAAATCCCATCGGCATTTCCTGGCTCAGCCGTATGCACCATGTAGATCGGGTCAGTTAATTGGCTGGTTTTGGTCCCTGATATTCAATGACACCCGTGTACATCATCCACAAAAGAAATTCAGTCTTGAAATTGTGTATGCTGACTTTATAAATGAACTGAGAGTAGTATATTCTTCTCGTAAACCACACGAATTCCAGGAATCGTGGTAAGAAAAACATAGTGCTGTTGTCGCCTGAGCTTTTGTTATTTTTCATACGGAGCCAGGACTTCTCTGTCCCACCAAACTTTAATGTTGCATTCAATAGAATAGAACAAAAATATCTTTCCATACTTCTGCTGAATCTAACTGTCCACAAACAAATACGCCTGGAGGTAAACGAGTCCCAGCCCTTCTTCCTCATTTGGCAACTTACTCGTAGTATATTTGCCTGTGCCAGGGACTCATAACTCAAAACTTCCCAAACGATTTACTTTATTTTTTTAATATTTATTCATTTTTGAGAGACAGAGAGAGGCAGAGCTCGAGTGAGGCGGGGCAGGGGCAGACAGCGAGGGAGACACAGAATCGGAAGCAGGCTCCAGGCTCCGAAGTGTCAGCACAGAGCCGGACGCGGGGCTTGAACTCGTGAACCGCAAGATCTCGACCTGAGCGGAAGCTGGACGCCTAACCGACTGAGCCCCCCAGGGGCCCCTAAGGAAGAGCGTTTCTTATTCTAAGCTTTTGTAAACTTAGTGGATAAATGTAAAAGTACCATAGTCATCTCCAACAGATAGCTCATGGGTTTAAACAAAAGTCCGGGTGGGGGGAGGGGAGGGGGGAAGGCTTCGTTTTCAGTCGCAAAGTATGTTTTGCGAGTGATAATACGTTTTGACACTTTTTTTTTTTTTTTTGCACTCAGCCAAGGGTTTAGGCCCATGACTCTTTATTGGGGGTGCAGTTCCTTCAAAATAATTTATTAACATTAGTCACGAATACGTTATTTCACATTGCAAAAGTTTGTAGTATTACAGGAGTACAAAGATACATTCAGGCGGTAGGAAAATGCTACACAACCGTTAAAAAGAATGAAGAAGAGGTATATATGTACCACCTGGGGAAATGATATATTTCTAAGGGATAAGAGCTATTTGTAGGACAATACATACAGCAAAATCACGTTTCGTTTTGAAAAAGTATACGTGTCTCCACATTCGTACCCTTTCAGAAAGAAGGATGCTCCAAACTATTATTAGTGGTTCTCTCTCTGGGGGGGAATTAGAGGGACTGAAAAGGGAAAAACAGTCACTTTTTACTTTCCATATCGAGGGTGAGGCGATGAGGATTTTTCTTTCCTGCGTACCCTTTTATGCATTTGGAGATTCCAAACAAAAATGCTCCCAGAAGAAGAAAAACAGTGTGAGGAGGGGAAGGAGTCCTGAGCCCAAGGAATTTGCTGACCTCGCCTGTTTTCAAGACTTAGCGTCGTGGTGTGTGCGGTGACCCAAACGCTTGTGCGTGCCTCTCGATAGTCGGCTTTTCACCTGGGTGTTTCGGATCTGCATAACTAAGGGCCCACATACACCATAGCCTGAACCCTGCACGCACCTGGGCATGCATTTCTTCTACAAGCCTCTTTTACTATGTCCGTTATGTGCTGAACACTCCTGTGGGACGTCTGAGTCTTGAAGGCGGTCTTGGCCTTCAGGAGCTCCCAGCATCCAGGCTGCACAAGAAGCTGGGCCATCATGCTCATGCCTAGAACGGAGAGGGGAACAAAGGCTGTGACAGCCGGGGGGACGGGCCGTCGGACTCCTCCTGGGTCAGGATGAGGAAGGCTCCATGAGGAAGTGACATTTGAACTGTGCCTTTAAGATTGATTGGAACTTGGGACACCCGGGTGGCTCAGTGGGTTGAGCCTCCAACTTGTGCTCAGGTCATGATCTCACGGTTCATGAGTTCGAGCCCCGCGTCGGGCTCTGTGCTGACACTTTGGAGCCTGGAGCCTGCTTCGGATTCTGTGTCTCCCTCTCCCTCTGCCCCACCCCCACTCACTTCTCTCTTAAAAATAAATAAATATCAGGAGAAGAAAAGATTACTTGGGACTCGTCAGGTCAAAGGGTAGAAGAGGGCGTTCTTCTTGGGGCCCCAAGAGTTGGCATGCGTAGAAACACAAAGTCGTAAGGTCCTTGGCACGTCCAGGTAAGATATAGGCTCACCATTCCAGAGCACGTGGTGTGACGCCATCAGAACTGACACCCGGAAGCCACGGGTGTTGGAAGTGGGAGGACCAAACGATCAGGTCTGTATCGCAGAGGGACAGCTCCGACCATAGTATGGTCTGAGGTCCGGAGAGAAAAATGGTCAGCAGCAGGAGAGCTGAAGGAGCCATTGGCTGAGGCAGTGGAGGGAAGAGGGGATGGGGCCTGGGAACTCATCTGAATGACGTAGGGGTGAGAGGCACAATATAGAAAAGAAGCTCCCTGCACGGGCGGCAGAGGAGATAGGAACACTTCCAGCCGGGACGTGGCCAGGGTTTCCCGGCCCAGCACTACTGGCTGGAAGCTGAGTAATTCCATCCCGTGTGCTGTAGGATGTTGAGCAGTAGCCAGTAGAGGCCAGTAGCACCCCCGCCCCAGTCGTGAAGACCCAGAACATCCCCAGTCATTGTCATATGTCCCCCGGGGAGCAGAGTTGTCCCCGGTTAAGGGCGACCGGTGTAGGTGATAAGGAAAATATGACAGGAGCTGGGGAGAGAAGTCGCAGGTTCGCGGTGGAGACCTGGGCTTCGTCCACACCACAGACCCCTCTGGAAATTGACGAGGTCACTCAGGACAAGACAACAGGAGGGCAGAGGACCCCAGGAGCCTGAACATGTAAGAAGCAGATAAAAAGGTGTAACGGAATGAGCTAGAAAAGAAATACCAGAGAGGTAGGCACAGAAGCCAAGAGCATGGTGCCTGGAATCCAAG